>PITA01002208.1:0-168610 GCA_004023965.1 Spilogale gracilis
TGTCTGAGTGGTGACATTATGGGGAATTTTAATTTTTTCTGTGTGTTTATCTATGTTTCCTGCCTTTTTAATAATGTTCATGTGATAAAAACTCACTTTCAGAATAAATTTAATAAAGCTCAAATCCTGAACACAAAAGCAATTTCTCAACTTTTATTCTCAAATCTAGTCCCCCAAACTAGAAGGGGGATAATGTGTCTATTGAGAAGAAACCATCATAGGATTATGCCCACGGCAAATGATAATAAAGATTTGTTGGACGCAAATACTCATGATGGAAAAGTAAGAATTCAATCGTTTCAGTTTGTGAAAAAAGCTGATGTCTTTTTTTTTTTTTTTTTTTTTTTTTAGGTAGACCCCATGTCCAACGTGGGCCTTGAACTCAAGTCCCTGAATTAAGAGCTGCACGCCCTACCGACTGAGCCACTCAGGCACCCCTGCTATGTTTTTATTATATGAAAATGGATTCTTTTTGTCATTCAGTGACTATTTGGTGAATGAGAGCATTATGTTAGCCCAGCAATGGAGGTAAAGACTTAGTTACTTCTTTCACAGGGCTTGGTGTCTAGTGGAGGAGACGAATATGTAAACAGACAATTGACATACTGTGGCGACTGCTATGCACTTTGGATGCACAGAGCATGACACGAATCCAGATGAGCATCACTGACTTTGTACTCGGCCGCCATGACCTTCACGAGTGCACAGCCCCACGCCCCGGCAACAGCCAGACTTGATGAGGGTGGAGACAGACTCAGAAATGGCTCCCCAGTGGATACAAAGTCTGCTTGATTCTTGAAGAATGAGATGGAGGCAAGCGAGCGAAGACAGAAGGGAAGAACATGCCATGGCAAGGAAATAGCCTGTACTACATGACGTGGGAGAATGTGGTCTTCCAACTTTAGAGGACATCAAAGAGTTCATTCGGTACAAGAGAAGGAAGCTTGTGGCAGAGAAGAAATGCTGACTAGTAAGTGTTACACGGGACCACGCAAGGACGAATGGTTTGGATTTTATTCTAAAGTCAGTGGAAAGTCACTGAAGAGTCTTTAATAAAATACGACTGACAAAGGTACAAAGCAAATGAAATTCATACTTATTTCATTTGTTATTTGATCTACTGTATTTTCTAATGGGAGATGGTTAAATGCAGCTGTTTTTGCCCTGCTAATCAACTGCCTATTATTAACCAGACAGAACATTATAGTATTTAGTATTGCTGGTAGAGATGTAATGAAATTTCCTCACATTGGGGCAACTCAATTAGAAATTTATGGTCACGTTAAATGTAGCTATTCATCACTGTTGTCTTGGGCTCTATTTTGCTGTTGTTGTTAAAGGATAAATAATTCTCACAAACATTGCATTAAAATGATAAAAGCATGCTGCTTTAAAGCTAATCTTCAAAAGCAGTGATTATTAGATTAATATTATAGATGGCCCAAATTGCGTTGTACAACCGAGATCAAAGAAGGCCCTGTACTTGGGAAATATTTCAAGTCCCCAAAGCAAAGGCCACTTCGCCTATTTATTTCATCAACCAGCAAACTATCAGCATAAACTGAAAAGAAAAAGTCAGTAGATGCATCTGATTGTGTCCTCCGGACATTTTCAAAAGCTTCTGACTGTGGGTCGACTTCAAAAGACAAGGAGGGCAGTGTATAGACTTGCCCCTGGTGTTCTCTCCATTGCTTGGGCCTAACAAACTTCTTTTTCTCTAAAGAAGGAAACTGGAGGAAAGACTCCCCTTTTTAGTCATTAATAATTCAGTGCATTTGCTTTCAATCCCTACTGTGCATTATGCTCTCCCTTCAGAGCTGCCAATACAAAGATGAGCACTTTAAAATGCCAGTCATGGGCGCCTGGGTGGCTCAGTTGGTTAAGCGACTGCCTTCGGCTCAGGTCATGATCCCGGAGACCCAGGATCGAGCCCCACATCGGGCTCCCTGCTCTGCGGGAAGCCTGCCTCTCCCTCTCTCACTCCCCCTGCTTGTGTTCCCTCTCTGGCTGTGTTTCTCTGTCAAATAAATAAAATCTTAAAAAAAATAAAAAATAAAAAATAAAATGCCAGTCATGTGCCAACACTCAGCTCAAATGTCCTCTCAGAGAGGCTCTTGACCACCCCAAGCAGAAGTGACCTCCCCAGATCCTGCTCACCTCAGCCCCTTATTCATTCATTTCCTAGAGCTCTTAGCACAGACACCACCACGTGATTTTGGAAGTTTGCATACGTGGCTTTGCCATCTAATAACGTGTGTTTAAAAAAAATAACTTTCCTTACTGAATCTCAGTATTTCTCATCTACAAAATGGGGTTCTTTGTGTGGGGGAAGAACAGCTTGCTTTCTTTTCTTTGTTTCTCTCCTTCCTTCCTTCCTTCCTTCCTTCCTTCCTTCCTTCCTTCCCTCCCTCCCTCCCTCTGAGATCATGACCTGAGCTGAAAGCAGAGGCATTAACCCACTGAGCCACCCAGGCACCCTATTTTTAACATTTCAAAAAGATTTTATTTATTTATTTATTTGAGAGAGATTGCAGAGTGAGAAAGAGAGCACAAGTGCTGAGGAGGGGCAGAGGGAGAAGGAGAAGCAGGGAGCCCAATATGAGGTTTGATCCCACAATGTGGGGTTCAGTCCCAGGGCCCTGGAATCATGACCTGAACCGAAGGCAGACACCTAATGGACTGAGCCACCCAGGCACCCCAGAACAGCTGTTTTTATTTTTTTTTATTATTTATTTTTTTTAAAAGATTTTATTTATTTGACAGAGAGAAACACAGCCAGAGAGGGAACACAAGCAGGGGGAGTGAGAGAGGGAGAAGCAGGCTTCCCGCCGAGCAGGGAGCCCGATGTGGGACTCGATCCTGGGTCTCCGGGATCATGACCTGAGCCAAAGGCAGTCGCTTAACCAACTGAGCCACCCAGGCACCCCCAGAACAGCTGTTTTTAAATGTTATTTTATAAGTGTGGTAACTGAGATTCAGAGATGTTAAATCGCTTACCTAAAGCTATAAGGCTAATAATCAAATATTTCTAAAAATCTAAGTCTTGTATATTTTTTGCTATTCTGCAGTTACCTCCTATGACATTGACTCTATGAAAGTAGCAGAAAAATTATATTTCAATACACACCTGCTTCATGAATCTCTTCCTTTCCAGTATATGAGGAAAACACCTGTCTAGAGAACTTGTATTGTTGTTCCCGAAAATTATTTTGTAAGTAGTCCATCAGCATGACATAACCAGACTGTTGCATTGTGAGAACGTCACAAAAAACAGCCAACTGGAAAAGAGATCATTTAACATTACAATTTAACATACTTGCTCCAAAGCATCTGTAAATGCTTTCAAACCAATATTCAGTAATAAAGCTTAGAAAATAATTATTTTTAAATTGCTCAAAATTACTGCATTTGTTCAGATTTCCAAGATTACCTGGCTTTCGGAGATGCTAACTGTATCTTTAAAAATAATCCAGTCAACAGTGTCTGTGCAGGGAGGGGATGTCAAGGAGCCGTTGTACGTGTAATACTTGTCAGTTGAGTTAGGCAGAAGGTTCAGCAACGTGAAGGCATCTAATGCAGCCTGTTTCCCTACAAAGAAGTAATGACATGTCTGTCATTCAAATCCCAGCCCTGGAACTTAGCAGTTCAAAGCTTCTATGAAACAGAGACATTTGGTTTGTTATAAATTTAATAAATGAAAAGAATGTTTTAGATATATTTTTAAAATGGTGATAAAACTGCCATGCCCTGAATTTCCTTACATGTATCACTACATAGGGTTAAATGTTTCCACGTTACCCTGGAAAGATGCTAGAGAGATTATTTTACATATAAAGGATATTCAGAAATCATGTAACCATCTTAATAGATACAGTAAAATCATTTGAGAAGACTTAATACCAGTTTGTGGAAAACAGAAACAAAACCTTATTCTGGTGAAGATTATCTTCAAAAGCCTATAACAAACACTGTATTTAAGAATGATTTATTGAGGGACGCCTGGGTGGCTCAGTTGGTTAAGCAACTGCCTTCGGCTCAGGTCATGATCCTGGAGACCCGGGATCGAGTCCCACGTCGGGCTCCCTGCTCGGCAGGAAGCCTGCTTCTCCCTCTCTCACTCCCCCTGCTTGTGTTCCCTCTCTCGCTGTGTTTCTCGCTGTCAAATAAATAAAATCTTTAAAAAGAAAAAAAAAGAAAAAAAAAAAAGAATGATTTATTGAGCAAGCTTTCCCCCTAGAGGTAAAGAATGAGACCAAAAAATTCCTGCTATCACCATTTCTAATTAACACTGAACTGGAGGACTGGGTCAATGCATAAAATAAGAAAAAGAAAAAAGTCATAAAGATTAGATATAAAGAAATGATACCATTGTATCAAATACATGATTGTGCATGTAAAATACTGAAAAGAATTTATAGGCTTAGAATTAGTAAGTGTATTTAGTAAAGTCACTATACACAAGACCAATATGACAAAATTAATTAATTATATTTCTATGTACCAGTTTCAAGCAGTAGAAAATGAAATTTAAAGCAATATATCTCATAACAACAAAATATCAAAAACAAGTAAATCTAACAAATGATGTGTACAACATCTTTATTGAAAATTACAAAATTTTCTTGAAAGAATTAGATAAAACCTTAAAATGAAAGGAAATATCAAGTTCATGGGTTGAAAGATTTAGTACTGTGAATGTGTTGATTGTCCCCAAGTTGATTTATGGAGTCAACAAATCTTATCAAAATCCCAAAGACTTGTGTGTGTGTGTGTGTGTGTGTGTGTATTTATTGACATGTTGATTTTAATTTTTAAGTGGAAATCAAAAGAAAAGTTAAACAATCTTGAGCAATAGCAAAGATACTGGTTTCATCTTCAGGTAGGAAGACCTATTATATAAAACTATAGAGATCATGATAGTGAAACAGTCATACAAATATAGACAAAGAGAATAATGAAAGAGGATAGAGAACCCAGACCCACACATATATGGTCATTTGATTTAGGGCAGGAAAGATTACTATGTAGTTGAAATGGACAGCCTTTCAGTAGACAATGATATATCAATTAGATATCCTTATGGAAAAAAGTGAATCATGATTCCCTACTTCACAAGGTAAGAACAATGAGTTCTAAACACACTGTAGATCTAAATGTGAACAGAATACTAAAGCTTTTAGAGGGAAACAGAAAATTATTTTTATAACCTTAAGGTAGACTGAGATTTCTGAAATGGCATTCCAAAACTGTTAATCATAAAGGGAAAAATGATAAATTTTAATACATGATAATTAAGATCTGTTTATCAATAGCTACTGTTAAGGAAATAATTGGTAAGACAAACAGTGGAAAGTATATTCTGGATACAGTATATGTGATAATAAATACTGATTTTTTTAATATATACAATAATATTATATCTTGTATCCCAAACAGAGCATTCCTATTAAAAAATTGGTAGAGCTTTCCTAAGAGGTCCATCTGGCCTTACCACTCTAGCTAATCGTACCTTTTCCTTGAATTGTCCCATTTTTGCTTTTGGGACCTTTCCAACAGAACTTATGAATAGTACTGTCTTATTTACTTAGCTTTTTGCGTACCAGCCCTCACTCATATCAGCAGCAATCTGCTTGCCAGGGAGATCTTGTCCTATCCTAGCTATCCAGCTCAATGCATGTCCTCTGTTCCCTCCAAGAGACTTCAGTCATTAAAAAGTAGTCTCTGGATCCAATTTAATCTAGCCTTACCTAGGAGGCACAGTGTGGAGCAGTTTTGTGAGAGTACGCACTTAGTTCTGAGCAGGAGGGGTCTCCTCCGCCCAGAGACCATCCCATCTCAAACCAACTCCTTTTGCTCTACAGCACAGACTGATAAGCAGAACTAACCCGCTACAAGGACTGCCTCAACTTCGGAGCATGCGCACCTAAGAGAGACAGTGTCCGCTGGGAACCCTGAAGCTATTATAATATTATTATAATATCCTATGCATTGGGGACATGGGTTGCGCTTAGGCGCCCAGGGGAAAACCACTAAGACAAAGTTGCCGGAAAAGGTGGGAGCAGAGGAAACCAAGGCGGATCCGAGGATGGAGTGATAATGACTAGTTGGGAGGGAGGAGATCAGATAACCCCCCCATAAAAATACACAATGAGAAACTCAGCGCGTTGCCACCCATCCCGGGGCAGCCCGCTCCTCTGCCTCAGGAGTGTACTGTCGATTTTCGCTAAGTGAGAAAGAAAATTTGCTACTTTAAATCTCTCTCTCAAAAAACAAAAACAAAAACAAAAACAAAAACAAAAACAAAAAAACTCTCTCAGGTCTCTTGACTGAATTCTCTCCTTCGAGAAGACAAGGCCTGAGAAATTCTACAATCCATAGTCCTGTAACAGTTTCACCCTTTATTGGAATAATCTGGGGAGCTTGAAAAAACAAACAAACAAACAAACAAAACCCCAACGTTCCAGACGCTGCCCTACACCATTTTAATTTAAGTCTCTTGCAGTAGGGCCTGGACATTTACATTTTCAAGAAAGCATCCCCACTTGATTTAACCCTGCCGCCAGCACTGAAACCCCAAAGTAGGGTGAAGCCTTTGCAAGATGTTAGTCTTTTTGAACCCACTTTCCCCAATATAGAATAAAATGACCGGCCTATATTATTTTAATAGTCTATTTTAGCTCTAAACTCCATGAAAATTAGACATATCCAGAAAGCCTCAAAGAAAAAATATCCATTTAAAAATAAATTATTGAATGCTAATTTTGCTACAATCCAGAAATTTTTGAAGGAAAGAGGGATGTTGATAATGATTAAAATTAGAGATAACTGCTTTCAGTCTAAATTTAAGACTGAATGTTAGAAAAGAAAATCTGGTGCTCTGAATCAATGTCATGTATATACAGCCTAAATATAATTTTAATCCATTAGAAAACTCAAGTTATACTTGGCTTAATGGATTAATTAGTAACTTCCAAAAGTATGTTTCCCTCTCTTTTGATATCAACATGAGATTATCAGAATTCAGTGGATTCAAGTTCTCTGAAAAAAATATTTTTAATATGTGAATGTTTCCCACTTTCAGATTTATGTTTTTAATATATGAAAAATGTTGCAATTAAATAACCTCCTAAATCATCAATGGGATACAATTGTTTCTTTTTTCTGCTGAAGACGAAATTTATCTTACAAATGTTCTGTGGAAATGTGGATGTGGAGTAAGGAGCCAACATTAATTCACTGCTAAATTAGGTGGGAAATGAAACGACATCAGGAAATCTAGAGGCCAGAAAAGGAAGAAAAGAGGTGAGATCTGAATAGGGATGGTGAAATAGAGAATTTTCTTGAAATGCTGTTTTGTACCTTATTTTAAAATGTAATTTACATACCTGCCCTAAATTTCTGCCTTCAGTCTTGGATAACACAGGACTTTTCAATTACAGTAGAGATTTTCAATTAGACCACTGTCTTTTGAGAAAATTAGAATAAGGTGATTTTTGACTATATGTCTAGCAAAAGCATTTGTTTCATCTGAATCATCTCATTACTGTGAGTGAACACAGGCTAGAATCACACCTGACTCAATGCTGCTGTGCTTGTGACCATTCAGTCACTATTCATTTGAACATATACTGGTGACAAACCAATCAATCAGCGGCTCCCCTTTTATAGGAGATTGGGAGCAGGAGGTGGAAGATGAATAGGGAGAGGTTTAAGGAGATAAAGACAAAGACGGTGGAAGGGTCAAGCATCTGGGAAGAGCCACTAAATGCTTAAAACCTACTTTTACTGTGGAATTTAAGAAACAATACAGAGGATCTAGAAGAAGAGAGGAAAAAATAAAACAAGACAACCAGAGAGGGAGACAAACCATTAAGAGACTCTTAATCATAGGAAACAAACAGGATTGCTGGAGGGGAGGGGAGTGGAGGGATGGAGTGACTGGGTGATGGGCATTAAGGGGGGCACATGATGTAATGAGCACTGGGTATTATATAAGATTGATGAATCAAAGACCTGTACCTCTGAAATCAATAATATATTATATGTTAGTTAGTTGAATTTAGATTTTAAAAATGTTTTTAAAAAAAAACCCAAACAACTCTTATTACTTAGGACAGGAAGATTTAAGACGGTGCCGTGTCAAAATGATCTGAGAGGACTTTTCAGTATACAAATTTCTGGGCTGAATTTGTGATTAAGAAAGCACCAGAAATCATTCTAATGACAGATATCTCCCATTTGAGAATCACTGATGACGTTACCTGGGGTGTGTCTCTTCCTTTGCAACTTGAAAGAGTTCAACCAACAGTTCTCTCTTTGGGGGGACTCTGCTTGTGGAACATTAATATGCTGTCTTTGTATTGATACAACCTCATGCTCTCTCTCTCCACTCCAAGGGTAGGACACTGTCTAACAGACTAGCTATGGTGAAAGGGAAAGAAAGGTAGAAGTGAGGGAAGGAATGGGAAATGGGTTTGTCTTTTGGAGAGGAATACAGGAAATGAGTAATCAGCCCACATTGGAATAAAATAGACTTTATATAACCTTGATGATGATTGAAAGTGTGGTTTGTTGACAACTCACATTATATGGAGAATATGGAGCAGGATTGGGAGTTTTGCTACAGTTCCGGTGTCACTGTCTACAGAGAAGCCCTGCCTTCAGTCCTCTTGGTTCCCAGCAGCAATGGCTGAGGGCTAATACTGGGAAGCCTCCAGTTTATTGGGCACGAGGGGATTTTCTAGACTCTGAAACAGATTTAGTCTAAGAACTGTCAAAATAGATATATTCACCTTTAGGAGGACTTCACTTTTTAGTTTGTCCAGATCATATCGAACAACCACAGATTTAGTCTAAGAACTGTCAAAATAGATATATTCACCTTTAGGAGGACTTCACTTTTTAGTTTGTCCAGATCATATCGAACAACCACTCAAATCAAACTGACATGTACACTAACACAAACCTCCACAATGTGGTAGAACAAACTCCGTGGATAGACTGGAAGCTAGATCCTACCACTTACCAACAGTAGAAGCTTTGGTGACTTTGCCAAATATGTCAAAATACTGAGTATCTAGTGGGTGAGGTGATACACATGGAGGATTATTCTATTTTCTGGTAAAAGAGGAGGGAAGAAGTTGGTGCACAAGTAGCAGGGTGGGGAGACAGAAAGCAGAGTAATGGGGGGGCAGATAAGGCTGTGTTCCCAGGCAGTCTGGGAGACTGTAAGTTCTGCTTCCAAATGAAGAACCGGGATAGAGGCAGGATGGCGCTGTAGGCAATCCAGATTCTCAGGAAGGTTATTCTGTAGCGGCAGAGGCTCTGAGGAAGCGCCTCTCTCAATGGCTTGAGGAGAGTGAATAGTAAAAAGTAAACTTGAGCCAAAGAACATGAACAAAATAGTTCTGAAGCTCACACGATCCTCACAGGACCCTTTTAGAGAGCTCCAGGAATAACCGAAGAAGCCTCAAGAAGAAGTCCACAGTGCCTCAAGTTGGGGCTAACAAACCAGTGTGAACACCACTCTCGTTGGCCCCACGGGCTGATGCAAGACCCGGGAACATTCAGACTTCATATTTTCCACCAGTTTCAGTGTAGGAATCCAAGCCAGCTGCCTTCCTTCAGTCTTGAAAGAATCCACTTTCTGACTAAACAAGGGAAAAATTAAGTGTGGCTTATGGCAGTCAGTGTTGAATTTTGCAATTTAGTGGATGGAGGGAGATAACAAGTTCATCTTGTGTTGATTACACCATACAGAAAAACCCAATGAAAGCAGCTCTGTATGAGTTCACAAATTCCTGACTTCTAGAAAGCTCTGTCAGTTAAGGTCCTCACATGTGATTGACAAAAATGAATCAATCCTAGGGCCAGCTTTTGCTTTCCAAAAGGATCTATATGAATTTTGTTCCCAATTTCAAGAGTTTTTTGCTTCCTGGAGAGGAATAATCCTTATTTTATTAATAACTCAGGCAGCATTAATACCGTGGATGTGGATGCTTACTAAAAGTAAAATAACAATAATAACAGGTTTGCTGTCAGGTTGTTACAAGCATTCGCTGTGACAAATGATAAGATCCATGAGATAGCAGGCAGAACAATATCAAAGCATACGGCATCGTTTTTTCTATATAAGTGTTCACCTTCTTCCCCAAACCACTGTCATAATGGTAAAGCAAAGGACCTATCAAGGAAACCATCAGGAAATAAGTTTTAACTTGAGTAACAATTCTCTTTTCACTTTAAGACATGATTTTTATAAAATTAACTGGTTTCAGATTATAAATTAGAGTCTTTAACAAATGTACTGTGCAGTCAGAATAGATAAATGCATTTTATTTTTTATTTTTTTAAAGATATATTTATTTATTTGAGATAGGGAGTGCATGTACACATGCACGTGTGCAAGTGCAAGGGGGGCAGAGGGAGAGGGAGAGAGAGAATCCTAAGAAGACTCCTCACTGAGCATGAGCCCAACTTGGGGCTTGATCCTAAGACCTGAAATCATAACCTGAGCCAAAATCAAGAGTCGGAAGCTTAACCAACTGAGCCACCCAGGCACCCCAAATACAGAATACATTTTAAATGCATGATGTAATTAGATTATTTTCAAGAATAAAATTAGAAAGCTTCAACCTCCTACTTAACGTTTTATGATTTTTTACATGGAAAAAAATTCAGGTAAAATGTTCTTTAGTGAGATGTATAAATTATATAAAAAGATGGGTCCTCTTTGAAAAGGTCTTCCCTTCCTCCTTTTGGAACAACTGATTTTTGTAATATTATAAAAATTAATATGCACCTAAAATAGAAATCTGGAAGAAAGAAATTTCTCTACATAACTTACCAAAACGACTAACCCTCTCGACTCCATCAATAATTGCTTTGTAATCCAAATTTTCTTCTATTCCAACCTATTAAAAAAAGATGACATTCTAAGAATGGGATAAAATATATGATTAACTCTTCAATAAAATGAAAAGATTAGTGAATTCCATTTTAAGTATCCAAAAGTAAAAATCCTCCAAATGCATACTTTTTTTTTTCACAGCAAGATAAAAGTAAATAAAACAAACAAAAAACAGCTACCTCTGAAGTCTTCCATGGAGGAAAAAAAATACTTTAAAAACACTGATTCAGTCTCTGCTCTATATCATTATGATGCTTTGCATGTGCACACAAGCAAATCTGTGCACTCATGGAACCATTTGCTCCAGCCGGAAGCGACATACCCAATTAATGAATGCAAGAGTCCCCTTTTGAAAACATACCAGCCAAAGAGTTGTTCTATTTGAAAATGATCATAAGTTACTCCACTTGGGAGCACTTATATTTGTTAAAAATTATGCTCTGATATGTCACATTACGTGATTAAAGAAGGAATTAAGTTAGCATTAGATCTATGTATAATGATTACCTCAAATAAAATGGATAAAGCTCTTAACTTCCCTTTTCCTTTTACTGCTTCCTCAAAACTTGAAAATCGGTCCACATCAAAGCAGTAGATCTGCATCTATGAAATGGAACAATGACAGCTTTACAATACAGAGACATGACAAGAGTCACCAAAGAGGCAATAAAATAATTTATCAATTCAGTAAATACCATTTGAAAAGCTCTATAAACTCTATAAACTATAAACTCTATATAAACTGTAAAAAACTTACAGACTGTAGAAGTCTATATTCTATATAGTTTCAAAATACGTTATGAATTACATGTTTATACACTTATCATCCTTCTGTGAGGAGGGAAATGCAAAGTTAGACACATCTGGGAGAGGAATAACCACTTTGACGTTACCAGGGAACCCTGAGGTAATAACATACTAGAACAATAACCTAATGTAAGAAATTATCAAATGTTATTTTAACAATTTTGCTGGAATTCTTTCAAATATGGTTTCATTCTTTGATGGGACATGCCTTTCTTGATGGTCAGAGTTACCAGTTACCTTTTCTGGACATTATCACGCTGTGTTCTATTTTTTTTTTTTTTTTTAAGATTTATTTCTTTGAGAGAGCAGGGTGGAAAGAAAAGCAATAAACAAACCATCCCTCTGAGAGAATTTGAGAGGCGCTTTTCTTTTTTTTAATATTTTATTTATTTGAGAGAGAGAGAGAAACACAGCCAGAGAGGGAACACAAGCAGGGGGAGTGAGAGAGGGAGAAGCAGGCTTCCTGCCGAGTAGGGAGCCCAATGTGGGACTCCATCCTGGGTGTCCAGGATCATGCCCTGAGCCTAAGGCAGTCACTTAACCAACTGAGCCACCCAAGCGCCCTGAGAGGCTTTTTAAATAAGAAAAATATTTGAGTTTTAGTGCATAGATTCTGTACCATTTATTTTGCTAGTTCAAGGCTTTTCTTGTTGTTAGGGTTTTTCTTGATTTTCCTCTTTGCTCTAAATAAGTAGTATTGTGACAGAGCTAAACTCCCCAAAGTGAAAATGTGATACGTTTAATGAATTGACTTTTATTTCTTTGACAAACCAAATTTGATAAATGTGCATTTCCTTAAGGATATTTAATATATTGAAAAACATAAATTTACAAGCTATAAATTAGAATGTGCTTATCCACATTAACATTTTTTAGTCCTTTAACAGGTCATTTACTCGTCTTATTTTTATTATCAGTAACTATTTTGACTATAAAAGTAATAGAGTTGCACTAGCAATAATTTTAAATATATGGGAATTTTAAAGGTCAGGAGAAAAGATACCTAAAAATGCCATCACCCAGGGAAAAGTCACTATTCATGTCTTCTTCATTTCCCTCAATTATTGTTACAACAGTAATAATTCCTTCTCTCCTTTAATCCTCATAATAACTTCATAAGGCAGGAGCCATTACTCTTATATGTCAATTTCACAAGGGAGACATGGAAGCATAGGTAAATTAATTATTTGTATAATGTCATGTCTATAACCAAGACCTAAATGATGAAGTCAGTATTTACGCCTAGTCCATTAGACTCAGCCTCTGGGCCCTCAGTCACTATTTAGTTAGTTTTCACATTTTACAAAATGAGAGTATTAATACTGTGCATACTGTTTTATATTCTGCTTTTAAAAAGCAGTTATATCTTAAAAAAGAAAAACCCATTAATATGGTGAATGTTTTTTGTGTAAATTATTCAAATACATGATTTTTACAGGATCTGTAATATTCCATCATAATGTATTTTTAAAATATATTTTTATTTTTCAGTAATCTCACAATCCTGAGATCAAGAGTTGTATGGTCTACTGACTAAGCCAGCCGGAAGCTCCTCCATCATAATATATTTATAATCATTTCCTTTTCTTTCAACTTTTCATTATGGTAAATAAACCTTTGGATGTACATTTTATTTATTTATTTGAGAGAGAGAGAGAGAAAGCACAATCAGGCAGAGCAGCAGGAAGAGGGAGAGGGAGAAGCAGGCTCTCTGCTTGGCGGCTCGATCCCAAGACCCTGGGATCACAACCCCAGCTGAAGGCAGCTGCTTAACCAACTGAACCACCCAGGCGCCCCTTTGCACATACATTTTTTGAGCCCGTCTTATTTTTTAGACTAAATTGTTACTAGTTGAAATGGTGGGCACTGGGAATGAAACATTTAAAGTTCTGGATAAAAACAAGAAAACTACCAATTTAATACTCTCTCCAGACTTGTATGCAAGTGATTGTTTTACTGCATAATCATTATCTATAATAATTATATATATTTATTTTTATCCAATTTTAAAGTTGAAAATGTTCTCATTTTATTTTGAGTTTCTTTGATTCTCCAGTAAATTGATAATATTCCCCCTTTTTCCCCTCCTGACCTGTGGAAGGAATTTCATTTATTCTTTTACTCATCAGCATTTGCTGGTCAAACGTCTACAGTGCGGCACTCTGGGTTGCCAGAAGTGGAAAATCAAGTATGGGGGTTACTGAGTTAGGCTAGTGAGAAAAGAAGATATTAACCAAGAAACCAAATATAACTGTAAATTATAAAATTGGATTATAAATTAATCAAATTATATGCTACATAAAATATCAATGATTTAGAAAACAAACAGTAGCCAGTGGAACTAGTGACTTACCTCAAGTGGAAATTTCTGTCCTTCTAAACTATGTTCCGATCCTTCAGAAGACATATTGCATTTTCCCCAGTGGAAAGTTATCTTGCTTGCTTTAAACACCACTTCTGAAACCCCTCCAGTGAGACGGTAGTCATTAGTGAGATTAATTTCCACTTTAAAGAAAAAACACAAAATTGCATCTATGTTTCTGAAAATCAAAATTACAAATTTCAACTAAAGGTACACTAAGAAAGTCATTTATTTCATAAATAATAACATAATAATTATAATTATAAATACATAAAAACAATGAGGTCGTCATTTCGAAGCTGAACTTGTAACTGCACAATACACTCTGTGTATCTTATTGCCCCAAATATAAACTAAAATAAAGAGCTTAACTTCAGTATGACTGTAGTAGCAGAAGACTGCCCGTCCACCTGCCCTGGTCCATTGATGTCCTAAGATTGCCATTCCCCCAGAGCTTTGCTTTCCTAAGGCATTTGATGGTGGTGAGGGGACAGAGCAAAGAGAGAGGGAACAGAAGTATGGAGAAGAAAATCTTCTCATTTTCAACCCTTCCTACTCCTTATCAGGCAGGTTTTTTCGTCTCATTTCCTTATCCCTGCAAGCAGGCATCACCCCAGGCTTCATTAAATTACTGCATTCAAATAATTGCATTACCAAAATATCAAGAATAAAGAAAAAATTCACTAATGATAAAACCACTCAACATAGCTAGTATTATAATTTAGAGTATTTTTCTATAAGTTTGTTTGTTTTTATTATATAACTTCCTGATATACATACAATTTTGTTTAAAATATAGTATCAGAAAAGGAAAGCTGTTCACTTTTCAAAACTATTTGTCCCTCTGTTCACTGGAAGTTTTTATAGTATTATATTTTGTTCACTGTTCACGGGAAGTTTTTATAGTATTATATTTTGCATGTTTAGAAAAAAAGACAGTCTTTTAAAAAGAGCAGTTAGAGAGTGCTTCCTAAGAACAGTATATAATTTTAAACTTTCTATATAGAAATGCTACTAATTTCTTTTGTTAAAATTTAATTATAGATGATTGCTTTTTTCATATCCCAATTTTGAATACAGCATGAAACCAAGCAACCAGAGCGAATACAGTGCCCAAGAAAACGAAATTCTGATTAACTAAGTGATTTAACCAGAGATGGAGTTATTAAATGACATTAAATGACATATATTGCATTATTTTCATCATGTTTTCTGGGAGAGGCGTCACTATTGTTTTATTATAGGAGAACATGATGTAATGACTTGGGTCATTTTATTTTTGTACACATTTTCAAAATGTTATCTAAACTTCCAATTTACTGCGTTTTATTTGGTTTGTTCTACCTGTAGTTTCTATGCAATTCATAGTACATTATACCAAGAAAATGAAATGAAATAAAATGAAGGACATGAAAATAAAATGAAACTGATATAAATATACTCTAAGCCCAATAAACATATTAAAGTCACAGACAAAACTGCAAACATTTTACCTGTTTTCCCAGTGTTATGAATGAATGTGTTTTCCAAAGATGTTTTATCCCAACCTTGAAATTTAAGTTTCTTTAGATTCACATTGACTTGGGTAAGATCTTCATCAATATTGATAGGAGACTGTTTGGGGCTACTACATGTTGGATATTTCTTCCCCCAGTTTTTTTGATTCAGTGCTCCTAAAGAAAGGGAAGGGTAAGAAATTAGTTTCTTAAAGTACTATGCAAAAGCTACATTTTATATTATAAAGTTGTTCATATGTTACATAAAAACAGATACAGTACTAGAAAAAAATGGAACCTCTTTGAATCAGTTCATTAAACAGCTGTGCGTAGGTGTGGGTTCTGGGCTTTACTATAATACGCTATAAAAAGAGGTCTATCGAGAAGCCACATCAAGTTCAGGGCTCAACAATGGCTTTCCTTAGCCATCAAACTCTTCCAAATCAACAGAAAGCCTAACTGCCATAACAGGTAGTTAGTATGAGCCCAGCTTCCAGACTGAAAGATGTCCAGATGGCAGGTTAAATTCTGACTTCCTTAGCACTCTCCATGGGGGTAATTCCCTTCAGGCCTTCTGTCACCTCTGCCTTTGAATGATCTGGTTTAACTGTCATCTGCTCAGGGTCCAACTTATAAAAATATAATCACCATGCTTTCCTGGAAATATCTCCTGCTCTCTCTCACTTTTTTTTTTTTTTTTTTATCATGACGCCTACCAGGTTTTATGAAACAGAGAATAAGGCTTTCTGTAAAGATTTTGCCTACGTTGATGTGAGCTTCCACCTGTTTCACAGAATGCACTGTCCTTTAAAGCAAAGCTGCCCTGAGCTGCCTTTATTTCACGCCTACCTGAAACCATGAACCATGTCTTGTAGCCTTATGTCATTGGACATGACCTTAGCTAGAGCCCAAGCAACACGAAGAACAGGTATGTTTTATTTAAAGGTCTTAAACTTTTCTCTTTCTACATATCTCCAGCCATCTCTGAAAGGGCAGGGCAGCAGCAGTTTTTGGCTTACCCCCCTTTCAAATGCTTTTCTTTTAGAAAATGGGTACAGGTGGGGCGCCTGGGGGGTTCAGTCAGTTAAGTGTCCACCTTCTGCTCCGGTCATGATCTCCGGGTCCTGGATCAAGCTCCACCTCAGCATCTGCGTTCAGCAGGGAGTCTGCTTCTCCCTCTTTCTCTGCCCTTCCCCACCACTCATGTTCTTTCTCTTTCTCTCTCTCCCTCTCTCAAATAAATAAAATCTTTAAAAAAAAGTAGAAAATGAGTCTTTGTAAAGCCAAGATTTTACATGGTTAATGTTTAAGGAAATTAGAAGTAAACATATCGTCCATAAAACCCTCTGCCATCTTGTTTTTGTGATAAAGGCATCAGAGAAGATTTTGACTTCCATGCAAAGCTCTCATAATGTGACGAAGCCAACTTTAAATAATTTAGTGCAGGAATGAAATAATAATTAGTCATGCCATGAAATGGCCTAGATAGCCAGGAAAAAAATTAGATAATTCATCTCCTCGTCAGCGTCTACCAAAATCAATAGGTGCTGAAAACTCATTTTAAAACCTAGCTCTATTCCTAGAGAGAGCTGGAATGTGGTATGCTTTAAATTTGTCCAGGGGTGCATATTTAGGCTTCTAGAAACAGCTTTAATGATTTGAGTAATGATATGTTAATTTCACTGTAAAGAACACTGGAGTGAGGAAGAAAACGCTCTTTGTTTCACTAATGTCAGTGCAAGAGAAGCGGAGTGACCTCAGCATGAATCCACAAGACCCTTTGTATTGTTTAAATTTTTCTAGTTCACTGCAAGAAATTGCAAGCACCCTTAGGAAGAGTCTCACGGTTATGGTGCAACAAACACTGTAAATTGTCTAGTAACACTGCATATGATTAACAAACCTCTATTTCCCACATCATTTAATAATCATCTCTGTGTGGGTTCTAATTTGGCATATCCGCCACTAAACACTTTGATTTCTGCCCTGAAGTAAACTCCTCCTACCATCTCTGTCATGCCCTGAACGTAAAAGTCATCCCAGTGCCTCTGGTTCCTCTCAACAAGCCCTTTTGGGTCTACCTTCAAATTATCCTTATAAGCTGGCTTTTCATTGCCCAAGCCACCATCCCTGTGAGCCTGTCTATGTCTTGCTATCTCACAAGCAGCGTTGCCATCACCTAGGAGATTGTTAGGGAGCGTCAAGCCTCTACTCTACTGTTGCTAAGTCAGAATCTAATTTTAAGCAGATCTCCCAGAAGATTCATATACCTGTTAAATTTTGAGAAGCAATGGCTTAGACATCTCGAGTGCCTTCTAATTGGTCTTCAGCTTCTTCTTTGGGCCCCCCCATCTATAAATCCATTCACCACCTACATGGTAGGCAGAATTCTGAGATGTCCCTGGGCCCCCCATCTATAAATCCGTTCTCCACCTACATGGTAGGCAGAATTCTGAGATACCTCTGGCAAATTCCCACACTCCATTGTACAGGTCCTGTCTAATCTCTTCTACTCAAAGGTGGGCAGGCTATGAATATAGTGGGCTAGTCATTCTGTTAATTGGGTTACGTTCTATTACAAAGGTGATGGGAGTCAAGGCTGTGATAATGTTTTGTTACAGAAGGCTTGGTCATAGCAAATTGGAGACGGAGAGAAAGATTGCAAGTGTGAGAGATTCTCCTTCTGGCTTTGAAGCACTAGGCTGCTAGGCTGGAAGAGGGGTACATACAGCTAAGGTCTGAGAGCACCCCTAGGCTGGCAGCCAGCAAAACCAGATGCATAATATGCCAGTTACAAAAACACAAATGCTGTGTGATTCCATTTACATGAGGTAATTAAAGTGACCAAATTCAGAGAGAGAGAAAGCAGAATAGTTACCAGGAGACAGGAGTAGGGGAGAGTGGGAGCTGTTTAATGGGTACAGAATTTCAGATTTGCAAGAAGAAAAAGTTCTGGGGGTATGTTTCACAACTATGAGTACACTTAATACAACAGAACTGTGCACTTAAAAAATGGTTCTGATAGACAGTTTTATGCTTTTTACCACAGTGGAAAAAATGGTTAAGATGGCAAAAACAAATAAACAAAAGACGGGGACCTGGACCTCATTCTTGCAAAAAGGAAGTGAATCCTGGCGACAAGCCCTAGCCTGCACAGGAGCATACGGCCCAGAGAGCATCTTAGCTGTAGATTTAGGAGACCCTGAGCAGAGACGCAGCTAAGTAATCCCTTATCTCTGATTCCTGACCCATGGACACTATGAGATAATAAATGTGTTTAAAAGCCACAAAATTTGGGGCACCTGGGTGACTCAGTCCATTAAGTGTCTGATTCTGGACTTCCGTTTAGAGTCATGATCTCAGGGTCGTGAGGTTGAGCCCCGAGTGGAGCCCTGTGTCAGGCTCTGTACTCAATGAGGAGTTTGCTTAGGATTCTCTCTCTCTGCACCTCCCCCTGCTTGCATTCAATACATACATACATACATACATACATACATACATACATACATATAATCTTTTAAAAAATAAAAGCCACTACATTTGTAGCAATTTGTTATGCAGCGTAAAAAAACTAGTCAATTAGTAACTTTCAACATATATATCAAATCATGTGTCACTTCCTGATCTGGGTCCCCTAATACCTTTTCATCCCACTCAGAGAAAATATAAGCTTCTTACCACAGTCAAGAGGTCCTCTAAGACACCATTATTACTATCCTCTCCAATCTCACTTCCTACCGCTCAGCATTAATTACTTTGCTCCAGTCACACAGGCTTCTTCTTTCCATAGAGCATGTGAAGCCTCAGGACTTGGCACTTGCTGCCACTTCTTCCAGGAATGCTTCCTGGACTGCTCCGCCCTTGATGTCTTCAAGGCTCACTCACTCCCATTTCTATCAGGTCTCTGCTCAAATGCATCTCTTTCCGGAGGCTCTTTCTGAACATCCTGAATAAAAAACGGTTCCCTCCCTTGGTCATTCTCAATCCCCTCTCCTTATTTTTGTTCTCTTAAAATATTCTGTTTATTGGGGCGCATGGGTGGCTCAGTTGGTTTAGCGACTGCCTTCAGCTCGGGTCATGATCCCAGAGACCTGGGATCGAGCCCCACATCAGGCTCCTTGCTCCGCAGGAAGCCTGCTTCTCCCTCTCTCACTCCCCCTGCTTGTGTTCCCTCTCTGGCTGTGTTTCTCTCTGTCAAATAAATAAAATCTTAAAAAAAAAAAACCCGTTTATTTATTTGTTTCCACACCCAGAAGCTAGAAAAAAAGCCAGGCACATAGTACATGTTTAATAAATACTGGCTCAATGCCTAAATCAGACAAATGAAAAATGATCATGTTTTTTGTTTCATGAGTTTAAAACCTCAAAGAGATCTAACATGAAGCAGCAACAGAAAAAATAAACAAAGAAGCATTTCTAAAATTAGCTGAAAGTCATATTTGACCATTTACTGCATGACAATTTTGTGGACTGGTCCCTAATAAACTTCAAGACCTGTAAATTTGGGCATTTTTTTTAAAGATTTTATTTATTTATTTGACAGACGGAGAGAGCAAAGGCAGGCAGAGAGTCAGACAGAAAGAGAAGGGGAAGCAGGCTGAGCAGAGAGCCTGATATGGGGCTCGATCCCAGGACCCTGAGATCATGACCTGAGCCGAAGGCAGAGGCTTAACCCACTAAGCCATCCAGGTGCCCCAAATTTGGGCATTTTATATCACAGTGACCCTAAGTGACTGTACTATGTTTGAAGTGTATCAAATGATTATAAATAATGTGGATCCAGTTTAAAACACCAACTAGATCATGGTACCAAGTACAGTACACGTTCAAGAAGACTCCTGAATTTTTGTGATTAAAAGACCAAAAAGAAAAAAAAATCTAGAATTTTCAGGAAAAGTCTGTAAGATGGAAAAGTCCATAAACATAATAACTTGAGGGGCGCCTGGGTGGCTCAGTTGGTTAAGCAACTGCCTTCAACTCAGGTCATGATCCCGGAGACCCAGGATCGAGTCCCACATCGGGCTCCCTGCTCGGCAGGAGGCCTGCTTCTCCCTCTCTCACTCCCCCTGCTTATGTTCCCTCTCTGGCTGTGTTTTTCTCTGTCAAATAAATAAAGTCTTTGAAAAAAAAACAAAACAAAACATAATAACTTGAGGTTCTTGCAAAAGACTCTAGAAACTAGGTTGTTTCAAATCATTATAAGTCAAATGCTAAAGGACGTAAACTAATAAAGTGTTAAAATTGTCTACAAGGATGAAGCATAGATCAAAGAAGCATTAAATAGATTTCACCTATCTTTTGGTAATGAAATATTAGATTAATCTTATGCTTAAACATTATTTTTTTAATTTCCAAATTAATATGTTTAATGTCACAACTGGAAACGTCAGTGGTTAAAGGCAGGTTGATGAGAAAACTGGTGTACAGAATTCATTAGAACTAGATTGTATCCATCTGAGTGTTAAAGGAAGAAATTAGGACTCACTGTGGTTGCAACAGAAGATTATCAGGGTGATTACCCATAAAGAGGACTGCAGAGTACTAAATGCCAGCTCTAGACAATTAAAATAAATTACTCATTCACATATTCATCTATTCTTTCCTGTGCTTTCCTATATGGGAGCACTTAACAGACTGTATTTTGTTTGTTAATTTATCTAGCTCATCTATATGGTATTGCCAAACTTCGAGTCTGGCACATAGTAGAAATAAATTAAATGTTTGTGATATAGTCCTTGTGCACCAAATGAATGTATTCAATATTTACATTCTGTGCCTTCTCTATTCCAAACATAATGGAAAGCAATTCTAGACTCTGTGGGAGATCTGCATGAGTTCACGTTTGTTTGTTAGTCTGTTTATTCTTGCATTCCAGAAGGTTGGGGTGTGTGTGCGAAGTCTAAAGTAGACAAATGCCTATAGGAGTAGATGGGATGGAAATAAATGTGAGATCAAAAGCACACAATGGAGGCCTTGAAGGAAGTGTAGAATCTTGACAGGCAGAAGGAACCAAGAGAAAATCAGGGTGGTAGAAAAGTTCAGGCAGTGCTCAGAAAGAAGAGAGCCATCTAGCTTGGCCCAATGAACAAGAGTGGACAGCAAGCCATTCTAGAAGGAGAGGAAACGCAGACTGATCAAACATCCCTAGCTAGGCCAATGGGAAGCACAGAGGCTTAGGAAGAGTCAGAAGCCCACAGCTGCCTTTTCAGAGACAAAGTGGGCAGGAACAAAGTATGGGAAGAAACAGAGAGTCCTCTTAACTTGGGGCAGTTTCAAAGGCATTTTCCATGGTCTTCATTTGATTCTTACAGAATCCCTGGGTAAGGGAATGAATGCCCCAAAATCCATGTTAAAAATTATAATATGGTCCCCACTGTGATGGTATTCAGAGATGGGTCCTTTAGGAGGTGATCTGATCTAAAGGCATGTGGGGGACACCACCTATCACGAGGACATAGTACTTTCCCCACCATGGAGGGTCTGTGTGACAGACACTCCCTTATCCACTAAGCCACCATGGTGGCAGCTCTGGATTGGCCGATCTGACTTCCATGGATGTGGTCAGTTCGTGGACAGTGCATTCGATACACTGACCTCCGTACTGCCTCCTGCATGGGCTGTTGACCATTAGAGCTGATTGGATGTCCCTACTCAACACCCCATCCCCGTCACCTCCCCCTGCTAAACTTATATAAACGTGTACCACTTCCTCAATAAACGAGATCCTGCTTCGACAGACCTCCCGGCTGCTGTCTTCTCTTAGCCGCCGACACTCATCATCTTGCTCAACTTCCCCTGGCTGGTCCAGGGGAAATCCCCTGACCTTTGTTGTCCTGGAGAAGAGGGCAACAAGGGCAGAGCCATTGTGAATGGGATTAGTGCCCTTGTGAAAGAGATCCCGGAGAGATCTCTCATCCGCCCCCACCCCAACCCAAATCCTGTGAGGTTACTGTGGAGAGATAGTGATCTTAGGAAGTAGCCTTCACTAGTGCCTTGTCTTGGACTTCCAACCTCCAAAACCATGAGAAATAAACTTCTTTTGTTTACAAGTTACCAGTCTGTGGTATCTGGGATAGCTGCCTGAACAGCTAAGCCACCTTGTTATACTTATTTGAACTACAGTATGTCTGTCTCTTAATCATATTGTAATTTCAGTACCTTTCTTAGAACCTGGCACTTAAGGATCAAATAATTGTTTCCCGAACACATATGTACTTCAATGGATGTCTACAGTTACCCACCCTTCAATGTTCTTGATCAATGAGTGCTCTAAATGGAAACACATTCTTAAATACATTCTGTGTAGGAAAATATTACTCTACCAGTACCCAGAATAAAAATATCAACTGAAGAAAACCAAAGTTTAAAATAAAGAGGAGGTGGCTCAGTTGGTTAAGCATCTGCCTTCAGCTCAGGTCATGATCCTAGAGACTCGGGATCGAGCCCCACATCGGGTGCCCTGCTCCGCGGGAAGCCTGCTTCTCCCTCTCTCACTCCCTCTGCTTGTGTTCCCTCTCTAGCTGTGTTTCTCTCTGTCAAATAAATAAAATCTTAAAAAAAATAAAATAAAGAGGAATGAGTTAAAACAACAACAACAACAACAACAACAACAACAACAAGAAGCCAATGCAGGTTTTTAATATTCGGAGAAAAAAGTGAGAAAGGGATGAAAATGGAAGGAAAATCAAAGAAAAAAATCATTTTGCTTTCTTTGTGCATTTTCCTGTTGAGTCCTACCTTCCAGTACTAGAAAAATGGATGAAATAATTATAACACATTTATTACAATAATTATAATACTGGGTATTCAGCAGAGAGCCACTGAAAATTCATAGAAATGATAAAAAAATCCCAACATTTACTTTATTTCTTTAAAGATTTATTTATTTGAGAGACAGAGAGTGAGAGAGCTGAAGGGTGGGGGACATAGGGTGAGGGAAAGAGGAGAGAGAGAGAATCTCAAAAGACTCTGTGCTAAGCACAGTGGCGGAGCTGGGGCTTAATCTCAAGACCCCGAGATCACACCTGACCTGAAACCAAGAGTTGGACACTTTAACGGATGTTTTAACCGACTGCACACCCCAGGTGCCCCCAGCATTTACTTTTTTTAAGGTTACCATAAATTGCTGATGTTTACCAAGATTTGAACAATAGTACACTTAGAACTGATTCAAGATCACAACATTGTTAATAAAAATATATACTTCTTTTAATCTTAATTAATTTCTTTTCTAGCCCCAGTTTCCATGTAAGAAAATGTTTACATGTCTACATATTTACATATAAAATATTAATGAGCAAATATAAATGTAATATTGAAGTATGGAGCATGGTGATGATTGTAGTGTCTAATATTAATTGCCTTGAATTAACTTCACTCAAAATTGAACACACTGTAGGTCACAGCTTTATAAATTACTTGGGGCTTCCTTCATACATGCTAACGACTCTACCAAAACCCAAAATGTAAGTCACTGAAATAGTATAAAACTATTGGTAGTGAATGACTTGGGTCAATTATCAGTTAAATCCAACATAAAAATGAAACAAATCGATGTTATTATCAATGAAAATTTAGTATAGAATTTAGAACTCCAGCAAAATGAAAAGATGATGTTAAGTAGACACTTTTCAGATGTTGTGGTCATCTGCTGGAGAAAGGGGGCTTCCTCAAAGACAAGAAACTGGAACCTAAGAGTACTGAATAACAATTATTAAGTGATCTTCTGTCACACAAGTAAATGTCATCATATAACCTGACTGAAAGCAAAGAATGATGTCTAAGCTAAGTTCCCATCATGGAAACAAGAATGAGGATGCATTTATGGGCACAAGTTAGCATGTCTGTTTCTATCCCTGGCCACACGGATGTTTTCTGGGGTTCATAAGAACAAAGCAATTGGTGAATATAGATAATGGTTGTTATTAGAACTGGACTGAAACCAGATCAAATGCAAACAATTTCAGAATGAAAAGCTGTTTAGTCAAGACCTCATTTTCCTTTATCTTCTGTTCTAATCAGACCCTCACATCAGGATAGCAGAAAATCTTGGCAAGCCTGGACAATACATCCAATTGAGACATGTCCGGGAAGGTAGTTACCAGTTTATCTTGAAAATGCTAGCACAAATGTTCCTTAAGCATTAAAATATTTAAGAAAATAGACCCATGAATACAGAGAACAAACTGGTGGTTGCCAGAAGGGAAGGGGATGAGGGGATGGACACAAAGGAGGGAGAAGGAGTGGGAGACACAGACTTCCAGTAATGGAGGAAGAAGTCACAGGGATGAAAGGTACAGCATAGGGAATATAGTTAGTGGTATTATAATAGCACTGTATGGTGACAGATGGTAGCTTGTAGTGAGCATAGTATAACTTTTTGGGAGGGGGATAAAAAAGAAAATCATTAACCGAAGTTCAGTATAAATAAAGAAAGATCAGAAACTTACTTCAAAGCTCCTGTTAAAAAAATTTTAGGACTTTTTCAAGTTAGAAAAATCCAAAGTACACAAACAAAAACCACTAATAACAATTCACAGTAAAAACTACTGCTCTAGGGCACCTGCGTGGCTCAGAGAACCGGTTAAGACTCTGCCTTCAGCTCAGGTCATGATTCCAGGGTCCTGGGATCGAGCCCCACATTGGGCTCTTTGCTGGGTAGGAAGCCTGCTTCTCCCTCTCACTCCCCCTGCTTGTGTTCCCTCTCTTGCTATCTCTCTCTCTGTCAAATAAATAAATAAAATTTTTTAAAAAAAATTTCAGGATTGGGACTGAAGGCAATGTAGGCTGATTAAGTGCACGATTTCTCTGCAGCATTTGTTGTTAACCAACTGACGTCAACGTAGATTGAAGAGAGAATCACAGGGCAAGATTTCTTTTCTTTGTTGCTGTAGTCTGGCTACTACTGATGACATCACAAATGCAGAATCAAAAAAAAAAAAAAAAAAAAAAAAAGAGCCCTGGAAATTACTCCTTGATTTTCAATAAAAAATAAAAAACTCTTGGTAGAATAGCTTCGCAAGTTGGCTTAGTGTCACTGTGGCTCTTTTTCCTACCTTTGCTCTGAGGACCTGTGGTTCAGAGTCTGAGATACAGCTATAACTTGATATCCACCTATTTGTGATGGGGCTTCAGATCAATTTTATTATAGTATTGCTTCATTGTTTTGGTTAAAGAGCATACTGTCTATAAGAGCAAAGTTTCTGGCTTACCTCCTATATAAAACCATCAGCTCCTCCCTGTATCACCTATCACAAAATACTCTCAGAAATCGGATCTCCCAGATGCATGTTCTTGGTCACAAGCAAGGACTATGGAAGAAGCTGTGGGTAAATACCACAAATCCATTGTTCCACCAGGAATTCTTTATTTCCCATCAAAACTTAATTCCATTAAATACAACTTTTATTTGTTCATTTGTTCTCTCATTCGTCAAATAGTATGGAGAGTCTAATGTTAGAACATAAGTCTGGTAAAAATAACTCAGACAAATAAAAGAGTATCCATCATCAAGAACTCATATTCTAGGGGTGCCTGGGTGGCTCAGTCAGTTAAGCATCCGACAGTTGGTTCTGGCTCAGGTCATGATTTCAAAATTGTGAGACAGAGCCCCAAGTTGGGCTCTGCACTCAGTCCAGAGTTGGCTTGAGATTCTTTGCCTTCTCCCTCTGACCGTCCCCCTGTTGCAAGCACGTGCACACGTGCATGCTCTCTCTCAAATGAATGAATGAATGAATGAATGAATGAATAAATAAATAAATAAATAAAACCAAGGCACTTCAAGTATTAATTAGAATATAATCTAACAAGTCTAATAGCAGAGATATTCATAGAATATTCCAGGGACACGAAAGAGTTGTTCTGAACGACATGGGACAATAGACAAAAAAGGACTCCTGAATGACAGGATGCCTAATACTTAACCATGGGCAAGTATTATCAAATTAAAGGTGGGAAGAAACTTGGGAAGAGACAACAGCATGAGCACAGGAAAAAGAAACAATGGCTATTTGGGAAGAACAGTAGGAGGTTCTATGTGTTGACACATAAAATGCAAGGCAGAGAGAAGAAACAGGTAAAGGTGAGTACATGTAAAGGCTCTGAATGCCAGGACAAGGGGATTGAACTTTTTCTGCTGGGCTTTTGGAGGGATTTAAGTTGCAGGTGTCATGGTCTTATTTAAATAGTATTAAGAGTCTCTTTGCCTTTTACAAAAACTACCTTTTCTTAGTCTTCCTATAGTGTATCATGGTCCTTCCACACGGAGTGAAAGGGTTCTATAGACAGATACTCTTATGGACGCTATTTAAGGGAAATGACAACTAAAATTCCTTCATGAGGAATTTGTAACAAACAGTCCAAAGGAAAGGCGAACAGAACCTCTGAATATAAAAGAAATAGATGATGAAAAATATTACCCAAATTAAAAGACTGAAACAAGAAAACAAAAAGTGCTTAAGTGGTAATGAAACCAAACTTCTCTTGAAAGAGCAAATTTATTGTTTGGTTCTTAAAATCTTAAAACTGAATCGTGAATTATAGTGATTTTTTAAAAACATGGCATCAAGCAGCTTGTGAGACCGATATAAACTATTGTTTGTTTCCAGCTTTTCTGTTTTCTCAAATTTCCACTTATTTTTTGATTAGTCTTAGTAAGGAAACTCCTGCAAAAGAACAGCTGTCCGGGGCGCCTGGGTGGCTCAGCTGGTTAAGCAAGTGCCTTTGGCTCAGGTCATGATCCCGGAGACCCAGGATTGACCCTGCACCCGGGATGAGCCCGTATCAGGCTCCCTGCTCAGGTAGAAGCCTGCTTCTCCCTCTCTCACTCCCCCTGCTTGTGTTCCCTCTCTCACTGTGTTTCTCTCTATCAAATAAATAAATGAAGATCTTAAAACAAACAAACAAATAGATGTCAGAACACTGGCTCTCTCATTTTTAAAAAAATGTATTTCTTATTGATGGGGCTTAAATAAAAGAGTTTTTGAATATAAATAATTCCAGTCCATGGCAATTTACAAATCTGATAAAATAAACTGGCAACTAATTTACATTGCAAAGAGACTTACTGCAACAGTCCATTAAACTAGCAAATGCCCCTACTCTTTCCAAATATATGTAAAAAAAGCTTAAGAAGAGAAAGGGTTTAAAAACCTAGATGGTATGAGTCCCTGCTAAGGGACTATCAATCCTAAATAAAGATAAAATTGTCATGCAAGACAAGTATATTTGATTTTTAATAAATTGACTATTTAAGGTTTTATCATTTATGTAAAATAAAGGTACACTTGCATGGATTCAAATGTCTCTTAACTTGTGCCCAGCCCGGCCCGGGAAGAAGCCTTAACAGCCTTTTCAGTAATGATAGATTGGAATAGACTGTCTTTTCGGATGAGCAGGTTCCTTGCCCTTGCCTGAAGGCATAGTGGGGGGGGGGGGCAAAGGAAGGGAAGCAGGCATCCAGAAGGGAAACCCTTTGAGAAGGTACAGAAAGCCTATAGAGGGTTTAGGATTTCCACAGGCAGTGGAAGATGAGGGAATGAAGAGGCAGGATGGCTTCTGAGCCAGCATTACCTATGTCTTTAAAAGGCTGGAAGGCTCCAGCTGACGTCTGTTTTAGACATTTGTAACTATCTGATACTGAGAGAGGACCAAAGGTAAGGGCGGGTAAAAACCAACAATGCACTCTCAGAAGAGACAATTCCTGTGTTTGCTCTTTTAGCTGATTCAGTCCCACATCCTCCCAAATTCCGCTACCAAATAACAAACACCATACTTCTAAAAAGTACTCAAGACAGTCAAATTTAAAAAGTTCTTCAAGTAAGTCACTCTTTTTCACTGCTCAAACACCAAACTCGTCGAAGTTTAGTAATAACGCAAAGTACTGCAAAGTATTGTTTTCTCAGGGGTAGGTAGGAATGAGGTTCTAATCATCCCAAACCCAAGAAGCCACTGCTACTCCTTGTTTAAGAAATCTATCCAAAGTGTTGGGAGTTTCAAAGAAGTTAACCCTAAGTCATATTTCTATGAAAATAGACAAACAGGCTTAGCATAAAATGTTTATTTTCATCCAATTCACTATAATTTCATTTGGTAGAATTCTAGAACACCAAATGGAGAAAACCTTCCAGATCTAAGACCTAATTCTATCACAACTCATCCTGCCTTTAATCGAAACACTCGGATTTCTTAATCCCCTAAATGAAAAACATACTTTATGATTGGATACCATGGTCAAGGAGCACACATGTAGGACCTCGATGGATAATTGGAAAGTGAATGCTGGCCACAAATACACTTCGAAATCCAAGTTTGCCTTTCTGATCCAGTGCTCTGAACCTGTAAGGGCTTGCCACTTATTGTCCATTACTTTCTCTTAATACTCTAGATCTGAAAATAAAAATAGAATTTTCTTTCAGTCAATTTAGGGTCTAGAAAAAGACATAGATAAACAAATCAATACAGGTAATCTGAGTTGAGAATTACAGGTAATCTAAGAAAGACATGAAATAGGATCAAATCCCTGGGGTGTCAGGATTGATTTAGAAAAGGACATGACATTAAGAGTAAAAAGCAAAGCGTGTATTCACTAAGACAGGATTACTCCGTCTTTCTAGTCTCAGCCAGATCATCAGTCCCCTTGATAACTAGAGAAGAAAAGGGGTTTCCATATGTAAGTGCAGCCCTCCAGTTTACTTTGCTTCTTTAGCTGTCATGGCACTGGGGGTCGTCTATGGCCTGCTCTGCCCAGTCTGACTCTCATGGTTTTTCTTCATAGCTTGTCCATCACAGAATGTCAGGATTGGGAAAAACCACCCAAGTTCAATTACCTTATGATTGCTTGATTCCTCTATACAACACTCTTGATAAAGGGGGTTTTTTTGGCCTCCACTTAAATACCCCTGATGTTGGAGTCTCTTTATGTCCCCCAGCATAGCTTATTCCAGTTTTAGATTTTTTGATGCTAGAAAGTCATTTCCTCTCCAAAAGTAATTTCTCCCCAGATTGTATCTACTGTGTGTGTGTGGGGGGGGCGCAAAATGTTTAGTTATTTTTCCACCCGATGGCCTTGAAAATATATGAAGAGTGAGGAAGAGATGAATAGTCTCCTGAGCTTCATCTTTTTCATGAGGTCACATTGCTTCACATGTCGAGACTCTTCACTAAGCCTTCCAAATACTCTCCAATTTGTCTACACTGTTTGTAAAACTTGGCAAATGGAGCAGGGCACATCATCGTTTAGGTAACAAAAGATGGGAATATAGATGAGTTTTTTTTTAAAGCTCTAAAACGTAACTGAAACTTTAATCATAATAATACCAATAGTAATTTACATTTGTATGATGCTTTCTTTGGGAAGTAGCACAGTTTAAGGTTGAAAGCATGCTGGGTGAAAATCCAGTCCCCACCACTTACCAGTTCACTGATCCTAGGTAGGTTTCTTTACCATTCTGTTCCTCAGCATCACCCTCTTAAAAATATGGACCAGATTAGGATGAGGCTCATAGGATTACTACTAAGCTTAAATGAGCTCATACAGAGGAAACCGCTAGCACAATGCTTGACAGAAAATAAGGGATTATGTACTCTGTCCATTTTACCACACTCCAATCTTCCTCAACCAGACCATTCTATTTCTGTCCTAGTGCCTTTGCACTTGCCATGCCCTTGCCTGAAACACACATTCCCTTATACTTCACTGGCTGGCTCCTCTTTCTTCAAATCTGAGCTGAAATATCCCCCTCTTGGAAAGGTCCTCCTACTTCTGCTAAGCTCTTACCTTAGCAGGTGTGTGAAGATGCCTTTGCTGTGTTTATTCTTTTCATCAAACTTCCTATACTCTGCACTTACCACGCTTACTTGTTTTTATATCCCTAATAGAATGCAAGCTTAATCTTACCTGCTCTGTCAAAAGTTCTATCGACAGGGACTAGTACTGACTATAAATTGATGAGTATCACCCACAATTAGTACTGTTTTTTTATTTATCATTTCTCATAGTTCTCATGAGTGCGCTCTGCAGCAGGCAGATAAGTGAATTCATATTTTGGAATAACTAAAATGTGCAGCAAAATGCATTTCACAAAGGTAAGGGGAAATGTGGCCCCTAAAATGAATAAATCCACTAAAATGCTCCAGATATTTCTAAGCAGCTACAGAGACTCCTGTTCAATGGAGCATAAAACTCCATTTCATGTGCCCCAGTTCGTCATATTAGGAAGTTACAGTATGCCTATTAAAAGAAAACACTTATTTAGAAGCCAGAATGATAATGTAACCATGGCAGATCTATTTAATTTAGTCTGGATTTTGCCTCAGAAACAAAATTCTTCTAACAGAGGCTACATAACAAAGTCTTAAAGAGTTACAAAACAAATTCTCACTGCAACATCCTGTTTTCATTTATTTCAGTTAGAATCCTTGGCGATTTGAATAAAGGGAAGCTCACATTAAATGATGTATTTTTGAGGCTCCAGTGTTATTTTCTAATCCAAACTATTTCTATAGAAAAATCATTAAATTCAACGTAGAATTACCAAATGAATTATCTTTGTTTTTCAATTAAAACTAGAGGGTAATTCAATAGTTGAAACTAATTGAATTTCTGCTTTGGTAGGCACATATTTGCAGGCTCTATGATATTATTTTTCCCTTTTCTATTAAACAATTAAAATTTGCATGTATTTTCAAGTAAAAAGAGCAACACATAAGACTATAGAGTAAAATAGTCTTATGTGTTGCTATAAGACTATTTTATAGCATAAAAGCTTTTGTCTTTTATGCTATAGTCTTATAGCATAAGTCTTCATTTTAACCTTCCTCATCATCTACTCCTCTTTTATTTTTTTATTCTTTATTTTCTTCCTGGTACAAAAATGTGTTTTTCTTAAAGCATGGGGGATGGGCCAGTGGGCAGAAAGGAGCCATCAGTTACATACTTTTAAGTTGGGAGAGGCAGAGATAAAGGAAGTTTCCAGAAGAATTTTCATATGTTAAAGAAAACTTATAGGATCCTGGAGATCTGGCTATTGTCAAGCTAAGATTGCTTTTTGCCTCTAGCAAAGCATTAATATTTAGAAAGTTGGGAATTCTGGGAGGAAGATCATACTCTGCCAGTCTTACGTATTTGTGAATGGGCTGCAAGTTGTACGGAGATTTAATTTTAGGACCTTTCCTTTTGTCTCTATTCTCCTCCTCATCCCCCACAGAAGAGTTCTGACCTGTACATCTTAAGGTCCTCGAGGGTGGAAGGTCTAACTTCTATACCTATTCCTGCTGAATAGGCGCACAGAAATGTCTCTACCTATGGGTCAACTTCATTCAGTTAGAAAATGTGTGTGTGTGTGTGTGTGTGTGTGTGTGTGTGTGTGTGTAAAACCAAAGCAAAGGCAACTGAATCCAGGGTAGACAACATATATGCATCTCTACCTCTTAAAAGTTAACTCCTATTAACTGGTCGTTGTATGACCTTTTCTTTGGAAATAATTTTAAACTTAACACTAAACGTTCAAGTACAGAAGAAAGCCTTTTTTATTTTTCTTGAACCATCTGCAAGGATGGTGTGTGAAGATGCCTTCACCTCCACTGACAGGTTCGACACCCACACAAGGCACCCCTCCCCCTCATGCCCTTCTCAACATGACCTTGCTCTGACATTCCACCACAAGCCACCCCTAGTGTGGGCATCCTCCTCCCAGCATGTGGTCAAATATCCCATTAACACCCAGCAACCACCCCAGATGACACCCTCTTCACCCCATGTGGGTTCTGACACCTCATGGAAGGCAGCCCTCCTATATTACCATTGTCCTCATTTCACTGTGCCACTGATCCCCCAGACCATGAGTAGGCACTCTCCTCATCCCACTGAGCATCTGACACTCTGCCCTGGCCAGTTCTCCTTTGTGGGTGCCTTCTTCGTCATGCCTGGAGCCTGGCACCTGGCTATTGCCCATTCCAGTGCCGCAGGCATTTGTTTTGCCTGGCTTTTCCTGATGGCTTTAAGACAGAAATATTCAGGAAGAAATCACATGGAAGGGAAACGAAGGAAAGAAGAGAGGAGGAGCTCCAGATCTTTGCCCAGGCACTTATATTGGGATAGGTATTCATATACCGATAATCATTTTTCTTTTTCTTTTTTTTTTTTCTGAGATCACTCAGAAAATGTATAGTTCTGCTACATTTTTTAAAAAGTGGTTGCATGGTATTCCACAGGAAGACTCTACTTACTATAAGTTATCTTACAAATAAACACACACACACATAGTATGGCCACCCACTCTTCTATTCTTGGACATTTTGACTGATTCAAATTTTCCTCATGGAAACCCAACCTTCAATCAACATCTTCCCACACCTATATTTTTAATCTCACAGTAGAAATCTCATCACATTAAAAGAGTGACAAATTTTAGAGAAACTAAAAGGCAGTAATAACTTCTTAGACTTATGGCTTCTAGAAGGCTGCTGAAGCATGAAATAACAAGCAAAATGTCCAATCTTTTCTGATAAAAATAAAACTGTTCTTCTATGTGGTATGATTTGAAGGGCACAAAAAGGCTCACTGATCAAAATTATCCCCTTCACAAACTGAGAGATTGCCTGAAATTCTCATGAAATTATTCTTTTAAGGATTCTATCTATAAAGGTAATCTGAAGGGTAAACATCTTCGCTGAAAGGGCTTCCATGAATGCATGAGTCCTATTAATGTACCAGAGTGGAGTTCATCAGCCAGAAAAACAGGATTTGAGAACAAGTACTAGGGGATGAAGTTGTCAAGGGCAGAGTGAGCCACACATTGGACTTCATTTTTTTCTTAAAGATTTATTTACTGATTTTGAGAGAGAGAGAGAGAGAGAGGGAAAGAGACAGAGACAGGGAGAGAAAGGGAGGGAAGGGCAGAAGGAGACACAGAGGGACAGAATCCTCAAGCTGACTCCCTGCTGAGTATGGAGCCCAACTCAGAGCTCAGTATCATGACCCTGAGATAAAGACTTGAGCAGAAACCAAGAGTTGGACACTTAACCAGCTGAGCCACCCAGGCCCCCCACACATTAGACTTTGGATGAAAGTTTGATCAATGAAAGAGCAGACCTCCGGGAGATTCCTGAGAATGAGGTGCAGCCTGCAGGCCAGGTGTTTGGAATGAGGGCACTCAGTGGACTGGAGGGAGCTGGGTGTGGGATGGCTGGGACAGGAGGAGGCTGCAAGGAAGAGCAGCAGTGTCCAAGGAGCCTTTCAGGACTTGCTTTAAGTCAGAGTGCACCTGCTTCATGTTTCTCTTTGGGAATGCAGAAAGATGACCCGTTCAAAAACTGAGATGTCACCAAAAGTTGCACTTTGCTTTCACTGATTCACTACAGGTAGTTATCTTTGTAAATGCTCTTTCGTCCATTTTAACAATTTTGCTATATAAAAATAAGACATCACAAAATTAAAAACCCCACAAATATAATTGATTCATCATAAAATATAATTACAATGCAGCATTCTCTAGCTCTGTTACTTGAATGAAAATTGTTAGTGCAGTTGTAAGTGCTTTAGAGAAACATCAGGGCTGTGACAATGTGAATATAATATATAGGAAATTGTGATAAATCATATTTAACAAGTACTGTGATATAAATCTGTTGAGGTTTAAAGGTAATACAGGATTTTTTAATTAAATGAAATTATGCCCTTGGCAAGTCAGTTTTGTGAAATAACTCTAAATATGCTTAAAATTAAAACCTCCATTAAAATAATTTATTCAAATTTCATCTCTTTTGTTTACAAGGATAAGTGTATAGAAAAATGTCACTTGAGGGACACCAGGGTGGCTCATTTGGTTGAGTGTTCGACTCTTGATTTCAGCTCAGGTCATGATCTCTGGGTCCTGGGCTCAAGCCTTGGTTCACGCTCTTGGTTGGACCTGGAGCCTGCTTAAAATTCTCTCTCTTCCCCTCCCTACCCTCCACCCTGGTTGGACTTGGAGCCTGCTTAAGATTCTCTCTCTTCCCCTCCTCACCCTCACCTGGTTGGACCTGGAGCCTGCTTAAGATTCTCTCTCTTCCCCTCCCTGTGCATCCACCCTCCACCCTGCTTGCACATGCTCAATCCCTCTCTCTCACACTCAAAAGAATACATTAAAAAAAAAGAAAAATATCACTTGTTAATTAATTTTGCTATCTTGTCAAATCCAACGCTCTTCAAGGACAAGTTAACCTAGGCAACAAGACTATCCCATGTATAGGGCAAATATAACACGCACATTTTACTCTGAATTTCACCAGCTGATAAAAAGGGTGAGGGGTGGGGTGGGAATCAGAAAGAAGCATAGTAACCAACACATAGGCAAGTGAGAGGTTAGGCAGAAACTGACCCTGTGTCTGATTGTAGGGACTGAGGCAAACATACAACAAGAGTGGGACTGGCAATGAGACATATCTAAAAAACAGAATGATGTTTAAGCAGGTGACACGGGGTTCTTCATAATCAAAGTGAAGGAATCAGGTGTTCTTAGTAGGCTGGTAACAGACTCTATGGGAGGAGAACTCATACCACCTCGTTTTGAGCCTCTGGTTTCCCTGGAGAGACAAAGCCAGGATATATCCAGGGAGCTGGTAAGTGACAAGTGAGGGTGCCAAGATCGGCTTGGCTCTGCTGGTGCTGAGGACTGAGGCTGCAGGCTGAGGGTTTCTGAACCCTTCAAGGATAATGCCCTCTGTCCCCTTAGTCTGTTGGGGATCCTGTGACTCCCAAAGTTAAGTTGGGATGATGTAAAGATAGATCTGGCCCCTAAAGTCTTGGGGACAGCAACATCTCTAAAGGGAGCGGTGTAACCAAGAACCTGGGCACTAAAGGGACACAAATCCTGTAACAGAGGTACAGATATGGCTGGCGACAGATATTAGTGAGAAGTAGGGTATGTTCAGTAATTTTTCAGGAGTTCCCAACATTGCCCAAATCATTACAAGGCATGGCTTAATTGGGAATTTTCATATAACCTTGAAGGAATGTTATAAATCTTTCCCAGCCCAGAGAAAAAGTGAGTCAAAGGAAATTTAAAAAAAAATTATAACTTACAACTTTGAAAATTATAAAAAAATAATATTTACTTATAATAAGATAGTATCTTGGGCCTGAGAAATTTTGTAGTTGTTTATTTACTTATAGTAATGTTTTCAAGTTCTATAATTTTGGAATATCTCCAGAAGCTAAAAGACTAAAATGACTGTACTCAACATTCATGAGTAGGATAGCATCCTTACGCATCACCGTGGGTCATTTTCTTTACCTGCAGATATTTGTATTTAGTTTTTTTAGTTTCTTGTCACCAGATAAGAAATGCTCAATTAAAATGTGTTGAATGAATGAATGAAATTACTATCCAACAAGTTCATGCTCTATCATCCACTGTAAGATTGTCAAACAAGTTCTGTGCTAGAATAATGAGGTCTAGCAGATATGTTTTTGTTTCTTGTTTGTTTGTTTTCCCCAATTTCTACCGAAAACAATTACAATTTTCAAATATATTCCCCAGGGTCAGAGTCTAAATTCCAAGGAAAATACTGGCCAATGATGGGAAATGTAATTCGTAACTGTGCTGTAATTTATCCTGTGGAGTTGACATTAGTGGCTTGAAAAGTGACAACTACCCGAGTGACTTAACTCTGAACAGCTGCTAAAAAAAAAAAAAAAGAATGAATAGCAACCTTTATTAAAAAGAAGTTCAGTGCTGTGAATTGTGTAAGACTGATGATTCATAGACTTGCACCCCTGAAGCAAATAATACATTATATGTTAATAATAATAAAAAAAGAAGTTCAGAAATATTTCTACCCTACTTTATAAGTTTTGAAGGTAGCACTGATTTATATTACCAACAGCCAAAAAAATGTGGAGGCAGTCATTATTAACAAGAGAGTTTAGGAGGGCTAGAACACTGGAATTTGGAAACAAGAAAACAAAGAAGGAAGGATAGGAGAACTGATAATAAAATCTTGTAATCACAAGGACCCAGGACCTTTGGGATCCAGGTCAATAACAAATGATTTTAAAAAGGTTACAAAAAAGAATGTTTCTTGGAAATTGCTAGAAATAAATGTGTCTAGAATAATTCAAGGTAAAGATAGCTTGCAGCCAGACTCTCTAGTGAGGGTTTCCCTGGGGACCTATGTAGGCCAGGAACCTCCCTATGTGGGGAAAGAGGCCCCCGCCTAGATGAGCAATGTAATGGAAGTTGTATTAGCAATTGTTCAATGATACAGATAGTGGGTTTTGAAAATAGCATTATTATATAACATTATTATGTACTGAACAGAAGCCATAACATTATTTCATATCAATGCATCACAGCTGGCGAACTAAAGCACTTTCACACACATTAATTTATTCAAGTACACGCTTTGCTTTGGACTCTTCTAAATCCCTCATTCACTCCACAAATTAAAGCATTATAAGGAGAGACTGAGGTAGATTCTGTATACCGCAAAGTGAGATTTCCCAAACCAATGGCAGCAGGATCATTTGAGAATTTGCTAAATGTTAAATTTGCAGCCTCCATCTCAGAATTACTGAATCAGAAATCCTGCAAGTCAGACCCAGCAATCTCATCTTGGTAAGCTCTCCAGGTAATTCTGATGCACACTAAAGTTTAGAAACCACTGTTTCAGATTATCTACATTTAATGTTCTCTTTACTCTTCACCGTTGCAAATGCTCCTTTGGTAATTTCATTTTCAAAGGAGCAAAATGTAAACATTTACAATCACTCCAATTAAGAAAATAGAATTCCTTACTAATCCAGAGTTTTATTGTTTTAAATGTTATTTAAATGTAAAGCACTTTCACACAGATTGTTACAAAAGTTATTTTAACTTGATGTATGTTCATATTCTGTGAGCCAACATGCACTAAAGAACTATATGTAATAACTTAGCATGAGCCTTAACACCATGAAACATAATTTTTCAATGATAATCCATAACGTACCATCTAAGGTATATGAATATTCAACATGTTTTATAATCTAACCTAATATAGTGCAGATATGGTGAAAAACTTGCAAATATCTGGCAAAGTTTAACTTTTATCTGGCCAACAGCTGCTTGCTGTTTAATTGCTTAACATTAGGAAATTGGAAAGTGGTGTGATTATCTACTTAAGGCCAAATATTAATTAGGATCAAATAAATATAGTTCCTTAGATCTCTGTGGTATCTAATCTATATAAACATCTTGCAGTGATAACTCATAAATGATTAAACAAAGGCTAGATACATGAGAGGAATTTGTGCCATATGCCAGAAGTTAATTTTCTACTCAATTTACTTTTAAAAAAATTGGATGGCATAAGAACACGTGAATAGGGCTTAGATTTCATTTTAAATCCAGCTTTCTTTCTTATGCTTAAACATGAAGAAGCAATCACCATGAATGAAGGCGAAGGAAACTTATTATAATTTCCCAAAACATGCACATTGTGGGGAGTAAAAGATCATACTTAAAAGTCATAGAACCTTCTCCTCTAATCTGCTCTGAGATCATATAAACGTATCCAAAACCGGAATGTGTTCTTTCTTCATTATCTCCACAGAAATTAGAGATGTAATTATTCTACTAAAAGGAAACAATAGAGGCTGTTCTCTAAAGACGAACTATTCTTCTTTCCCAAAGAGAATGAGGTCTTTCATGTCAATTGAGACTCACTTAGAAAATGGTGCCTTGGGATGGGGAATACTTTGATCTACAGGTTAGCAACATGCTAGATCGACTGGGAGAAGAATTTAAGCTCTAGGTGTGGGTGGGTGACCGTCTGAGGAGAATTTGGAGAGCAAATCAAGGCTGCAGGTTACCTGCATAATTGTTCTGACTTAAAAACAGAAAACACAAAACTACACTTTTTGGCAAATGATGGAGGAAAATGTGACTGAGCTGGCAGGGATTCAGACAGTCAACTACGAGAAATTGATTCTCACTGAATAGGGATAATGATTCCAGATTGTAAAATGAATGCAAAGTGAATACAGTGCCGTAACAGAGAAGAAAATCAAGTTGTGTGATCCTTTAAGTGCCCTCAGTGGAATCCCGGCTAGGTGAAGTCCAGGGGAAATGCAAATGTACAATCATATGACCATTCTTCTAAGACAGTATCATCTATTTCCACATGAATTATGATTTATCTACCCTTTAAAGACACAGATGAATAATACAGTGTTTCTGACATTACTGATAATGTAAAGAAGACGAAGTAAAGAAGTTCACATAGATAAAGGACCTTTGGATACATAAACCATTAGACCTTTATGGAGTGAGGAAATATAAAGGGAGAGAAGAATTCCTGTAGTGCAAACCAACTTGTTAATCCCCATAGGACAAAAATTAATTCAGGGGCTCTAGGGAGGCTCAGTCATTAAGCGTCTGCCTTTGGCCCAGGTCATGATCCCAGGTTCCTGGGATGTTCCCCACTCAGCAGAAGTCTGCTTTTCCCTCTCTCTCTTCCCCTGCTTGTGTTCCCTCTCTCGCTGTCTCTCTCTCTCTGTAATAAATAAATACAATCTTCAAAAAAATGAATTCAAATAGATTTATGTTATATTAAATAGACATTTAAGCTGTCTTTTCCCCAACTTGATGATAAAACAAACACAGGTTTGGTGTAGACACGCTAGAAGATATGGATAAGCCAAGAGATGACGTAAAAGGCACCCACTTTTCAGGAGTGGCTGCTCTTCATACATTCCTTGGAAAGACACGTGCATAAAACAAAAAGAGACCATATCAAACACAATGGCTCTGCAACCAACATTTCTTTATATCTACGCAAAAGTTCAAAAATCTAACAGCGTCATGCTTATGTTATCAGTCATATCCCTGAAACAAAGGAATGAGAGATGCCCATTGGATCCTCAGGAAAGAGCGATGGGAATCAAGACCCAGGTTCAAGTTTCAAGTCTTCTGCTCACTTTGTGCTTCTGGGCAAGTGACTTCATTTCTCTGTTTCTACACTTGCAAAATGCAAACTGTCTTCTCAGCTTTGTTTATTTATGCCATAAATACTGACTGCCCATGTTCCTGTGTTAGGTACGCAAGACAAGGTGACAGGGATGATTCATGAAAAGTGAGGGATCTGCACTGATCTGGGGGCAAGAGGAATCAGGAAGCCTTCACGCCCTGAAGGAGGTGATGAGGTATGTTATTCAGGCAAAACAGTGAAGAACAGTGAGAATCAGAGAGACCTGCTTTTGAAAAGTTGGGTATAGCAACAGGCAAAGGGTAAGGAACTTATGGGGGATGGATGTGTGGGCTGGAGCCAGATCATGAGAGCTGCTATATGCCACACTAAGGAGTCCATTTTTCCTTCTGTAGGTGATGGGGAGCGACGCAAGGGACTTAAAAGGGAGAGTAATATCATCACACCTGTACTTCAGAATGATACCAGTGTGATGGATATAAACCCCATATAAAATAAGCTTCTGAATGCTAGAGAAGATTTGTTTGACTTTATCAAGCCCTTTATGTGCCCCAGGCACTGTGGCAAGTGTTCTGTATATAGTCACTTATTGAATCACTGCTGTGCCTTTTGAGGAGGGTACTCTTATTATTTCTTTTTACAGATGGGGAAATTGACAGGAGGGAAAAATCTATGGAGTCCAGAGTTGAGGCCAAGTATTCAGACAGTCCAGCCCTAGAGGGTGTCCTTCAACAGACACACTTGCAAAAGAATTCCCACAGAAACCCGCTTCCTTGGAATGTGGCCAGTTCTACCATCTTATTTCACTGAGAAGTCCCTGTGGAGTCATGTGGGGCGTTGATTAGTCTTGTCTGCTTGAAATGTCCACTTGGATCCTGAAAAACTTCCCCTTCCTCATACCCGTCTCTTTTGGTCTCTCATTACTTCCTCTTCTTTGGTTTATTAACTAAAATGTTGAGTAAAATCCTGCCTAATATCCCTTACCGCAAATAAGTCAGTAACTAAAAATTTAAGTCATCCTTGGTCAAAATACAGTGTAAATTTTATGACCCAGAATTTTGGACAGGACAAGGATACCAGCTAAGTCAGAATTAGTTGTAAGGATTTTGTATCATCACATCCCTAGTTTTCTGTCTCAAGGCAGGAAGAAGTTTACATATTTCTCCCTTACCTACAGGTTAGTAAAGCTGCCCCTGACCTGGAATAATCTTTCACCCATGTTGGTTTAGCTCGCACTTATGCTTTATCTCAATTTAAAAATACCTTTCTTTGGGAAGCTGTCTCTGAACCTCTTAAGGAGTTCCTAGACCTTATGTCACTAGGCATTTATGATCCCTTGTAATCGTTGTTATTGGCATGCTTCTGATTGTTTTCATTCTTCACGGCATCCCCAGAGACTGGCACAGTGTTTGGCTTGTGTTATAATCTCAGTATTAGATCATTAAAAGAAATGATCTCAAAACTTTAAAATTTCCTTTACTGAAGAATATAGTCACATTCAGGTAGGAGGCAAGTCAGAGAAGTGATAAGAAACTGACTCATTCACATTCTAACACTAAAAATCTTCTCAAGGACACAGGAGGGCACTATATCCATAAATGTAATGATCTTCAAGAACAAACTTCTGGGGTCTTGAAAATGAAAAATTATATGTTACCTATAAAAAAAAAACTGCTGCAAGTCGTTCTTTCTTCTGAGGGATGCTCATGAAATATAAGTGGTTGGGAACCACACTTACAAAAAAGCTAGATTAGTCATTCCCAATTTAGAGATAATCTAGTTGGGTATATGCCAACTTTTTGAGTTTGCTCTGATGCTGATTCTGGGTTGCTCTGCTTATTGCTTCTATTTCCAGGTAGCAAAGGGCTTCAAAGTACAGCCTTTCCTGTTTTCCCACAGCTACTTCTCATATACTAGAACTTTCTCTGAACTCACACCATGCTATTTATTTTTTTGTGTTTCCTTATCTGTTGCCAGAAAGATCTGGGTTGGTTACCTAAAATTACGTTATTACTAGTCACAATTCCTCCCAGGTAAAAATATGTGTAGTTGGGTAAAGGTAGTTGGGTAAAAACTACCTTTTATTGGGCACCTATGTGTGAGGTCTGCTTTAGGCATGGAGATACACTGAAGAAGATAATGCTTTGCTCTAGGGGGAGCCTTGTTCTCTGTTTCCCCTGCCCTTGGTTATTTAGACTTGGTTACAATATTAGAAAGATATTCACAAGCTATTATTGAGATAAAAGCAGATCACAGAGCAGCACATATAGTATGAGACCATACAATGTCAGAAAGGATAATTAGGAAGGACAAATAGATACTAAAATTAGAGACAATTCTCTTTGTTGAATATGGGGAAGAGATTCCCTCCTTTGCTTTTCTTAGAGCATTTACTTTAGAAAATTATCACTGTAAGAAGTACTTTTGCCTCTCCTTGAAATATACATAAATCCTTTTGAAAACTTGATAGGTCTTTTGTCAGCTTCATGATCCAGGAATGTCTTTCTCAAGGACTGGGGAGGCATCTTTGATGAAGTATAAATGTGGAGGAAGATAACACCCCAGTTTCTTAGTTTCTTTGGAAAGGTAGGAGTCTGTGTTCAGTAGAAACCTTGTTCCAAGTTGCAAAGCTAACTCTTATGAAAATATGAGGTTTGCTCTTCCTCGGGAGAAAGCCAATCAACTAACACATGTAGCCCCTCTATTGACCAGGTAAAATTAGAATGAACTATGTGTGATCAAAGTTGCTGTCCAGTCTCTACTTGAAGAATCATCATTGTTTATCTTGAAAACATGTATATAATGGGTTATATCTGGTTGGCTCTAAAGGGGGTGAGATGCTTTTTTGTTTCTGCAATCTCTTAGGGGACTGTCTTAATGTGTATCACATTCTAGCTTAATGCTTATTCAGTAAAACAGTTTTCTTTCTCTACTATCCTCAAAAAGAACATTTGTGGGTTGGGGGATTTTGTTTTTAATTATATTTCCCCGAGAGAAGATATTAACAGCAGTTATTGCTACTGGATGAAATTCCAGCTACCTATCTATCTAAAATATATATTTATCTAAATTAAATTGTTTGTATGTTTAATAGATTCATACAAATACATTTTAAAATGTTTATATTTATAAATATATTTGTTATATTTACATTATATTTGTTTGTGAATATATATGTATTATATTCATATATTTTACATATTTATGTATAAGTCAATGTGTATTTATATATAAATTACATATATATGATATTTTCTTAAACAATCATGTATTATTCTTATAATGAGAAATAAATGTTGTGCTTCTCATCTGGGGGGAGAATATATACCAAATTGGCAGTTAAAGTACTCATTAAGATAATGGCCCAGATCTCAACACTTCATAGAGCTCATCACTGCAGGAAACTCATCAGAAAGGCATCTAGAGTCCAATCACGCTTGGTGTCCTCAGCCCGGGTACAGTCCCCTCTTTTTCCATTCGCCACCAAAAATTATTCTGTTAAATTAGAGATCTGAATAGCATCCCCTAAGGGCATAAAATTTAGCCCATGTAGATCAGAGTCTGATTTTAAGTGCAAGGTTGCTGCTCCTTGCTCCAGACCATTAGTCACCATCCTGGCCATGGCAGCTGCTGATGGACCAGATGCCAGCACCTCAGCTGGTCAGCCCCATGCGTCTGTCTGGGAACCCCAGGGCTCTCCTCTTCTCATTTCAAGCTCTTTTAGAAGAAGCCTGCAAGAGAGTTGCTTGGCCTCTGTTTCCAGCCCAGTGACTGCAAACATTTAAGGGCAAGGGAGGCTGTGGGTGGGGAGTGGCCTAGCAAAGCAAGCAGGAGCATCACAAGGAACCTGGGACCTGCTTTCCTTTCCTTTGCTTTGCCTTCAGCGTCTGCTGCCAGGTTTCTTCCCCAGTCATGATAACTGCCTCTCAGGAGCTCCCAATGGCCTCTGCTTAGGTTTTAATGTCCATCTGGTCTACCTTTCCTTGGTTATCAGACACTGCTTTGAAACCGAACCCTAAATAGGCTTCGAGTTCCGTTCCCTTTCCACACAGAATCCGAGGCTTATACAGTTTGAGCAATGAATCTGAGCAGTTGTTAAAAGTGTCCCAGAATATGCTGTGGTAGTTAAGAAACTCCTTGCAGTCTACAAGAGTTCACAGGCCAGCATGTCAGAAGCCACAGAGGACTTCTAAGATTCTCTGCATTCCAGCCAGGAAACATGTCAGCTCTGGCCCAGTCCAGGGATCTCTTACTTGAACAAAACACACTTCATGCTTAAAACAGAAACCTGGTAGTCATAGGTAGCAGGAAAGAGAAATAGCCATGTATATATATTCAAAGGAAAAAAGAAATGAAATCAATGAATCTTAAACAGATCTGGATATATTTCAAGGTCATTATTATAATTCTGTGCTTCAGTCATAAGAATATAATTCATTTAATAAAAAAATTCTTCTGCATTAGGAAATGAGTCACTTACATATTTTTCATCTTTGAAAATTCTTGGTTTGAAGAGTCAAAATTACCATGCAGAAAAAAATAAGAAACTAAGTAAAGCCTTGCACTTTGCCTTTACTGAGTCATAGAATAGGAGGGTGACATAGGTCAACTTAAAATATTGGCAATGGTATTTTGCTTAAAAGTTGAAAACATTTAAATACTTTTTACTTTTACTTTTCTCTTGCTGAAAGATGTATTTAATGGATTAGAGTACTCTGGAGTAGAGAACACATAGTGAGGCTAAAGAAGTCCAGAAAAGAGAAGGTGAACAATACATCTAGATGCACACCCAGAAGCTTGCACACAGACAGAAGGAGATTCTCATTTTGAGCTGCTAGATGATGTCCAATCCATTCAAGACCACTAGACACTGTCAGCAGGGGCAGTTGTGAGTCTGCACCAGGGAATCTATGCAATTTCAACACTACTCGCTGGGGGATACCCATTACTATACAGTTTTACTATTAGATAAATTTAGCAATGATTATTTAATTGTGATGCTATTCTGCAGTCATGTGTATTTTTTTCCATTCTATACTGAGAGTTGCATATAAATAAATTCTGAATCTTAGATCATTTAACTGAACTCTATTCAATTTTTGCAGTGAGGCATGCTCTACTTACCACATTTAGCCTAGGGAAAGTTTGCCTAGAATACAAAAATCTTCATTAAACTTTTAAAAATATACAGATGATAGGAAATATCTGTCTATAATGTGCATTCAGGCCAGTCAACTCCTAAATCTTCTTGTGAGATCATCAGATACACTCAAACTTGTTTGATCTGTTTAGGCTCCAATTAAGACACTGTCAAATCATCATCACTTGGATTTGTAGTAAACTTGCTCAAAAAGATTTCCTCTGACAATGTAAAACATGTATTTGATTTATATACAAGGGTATTATCCCTACAGGTAGTCCTAATGTGCTATGCTTTTAATGGTAAAAAACCTACCTACATAGCAGTGCATACACGCTTTTAATGGTAAGAAAACTAACTACATAGTGATGTTCCAGAAAGCCTGCTGTGAAGTGCTCTGGTTTGAGGTCTGTGACACCCCCTCACCTCCACGCAGCTAGGCAGAGGCCTGACATTCTGACCGCTGAAAACACAGTACTGTGGTTCTTGTCCAGCTACCTTGCCCTTCTTAGTAAAACTAATCTAAGTACATTGAAAACATTGGCTTTGTCCAGCTTATACAAAAAATTAACACAGTCCAAACAGTACACAGTAAGATGTGAAAAGCTCCCTGCTCCAGTGGCCTTCCATAGTCCCATTCTTCTGGGGTCAACAGTGCCCACACTGGTGTGTCTCTTTCCAGGCCTTTCCTCTCTGTTTGTATAAATACATAATTTCTTTTACAGAAGCCATATAATGTTATGCATAGAGTTCTGGAACTTGCTTTTTCACTCCTAAGTTGGAAATGAGACATGAACAGTCTGTTTAATATAAGGAGTGATGAATCAAAGAGGAAAATATAGTATGTTAAAAAGATATTTCAGATTCTAGACTTAAAGAAAGGCATGGACAAGCCAGAAATCAGTCATTACTCGACACAGATTCAAATTCTCCTTTGAGTTACATCTGGCTTACTTTCTTCTAGGTTAGGAGAAGTAAAATACTAGGGTGCGTGGGTGGCTTAGTTGGTTAAGTGACTACCTTTGGCTCAGGTCATGATCCCAGAGTCCCAGGATTGAGTTCCGCACAGGGTTCCCTTCTCTCTCTGGCCCTCCCTCCTCTCATGTGTACATTCTCTCTCTCAAATAAATAAATAAATAAATAAATAAATAAATAAATAAAATCTTAAAAAAAGAGAGTGAGAAGTAAAACAATAAGCATAACTATATCCAAAAATAAATGCCAGAATCTAGCCACATTATACACCACTTTATATTGTGCCTCTTTTGTTTTCCATAAGTTATGTCTTCTTGTTTATATATTTCTTGAATTGGAAATATCATTTAGGCAGAATAGTCTATTTAAGGAAACAGAATAAATTTAGTATTTAAAGCCTCTTTCACTTTGGTATATTCAGCCCTGCATCAGATACTCCCTCTTGTGTGTCCTTTCCTACTTTTATCCAATGCAACTCTTCAGCTAAAGCTTTAAAGGTGTCTAGGTTTAAGAACACATGAGATATGTAAATATAAAATTTTCAATTTCAAGTTGCTTTAAAGTATGATGGAAAGGAAACCACAGCATATTTTTTAAAGTCTAGGAAATAAAGACTGTATTTCAATAGCAACTACTTCTAGGATGAAGGGGTAAAAGTCCATCCATTTCTGATGATCTTATTGCTTGAAGTCACAAAGGTCTAGCAACACAAACAGAAGGCAAATGTGTTGCCTTTGAGTATGGCTGACAGAAAATATTCCCTTAGTTTCAGGTGTACAACACAGGGATTCGACAACTGTGTACATTACACTATGCTCACCGCCAAGTGTAGCTACCATCCATCAGCATATAATGCTTTACAAACCATTGACTATATCCTTATGCTGTACCTTTTATCGCTGTAACTTATTCATCCATACCTGGAGACTTGGATCCCCCACTTCCCCTCCCCCATTTGGCCCATCCTCCAGCAGCCATCAGTTTGTTCACAAACAGAAGAAAAATTTTACCATCTCATATAATTGTGGGCTTTGTGTTCATGAGCTCAAAAAAGAAAAAAGAAAAAGAAAAACCAAATGACTCATTTTTTTTTCACTGAACTGTCTTTTTTTAGGCATTGTCAGAAATTTTAAGGTTAATAGGAAGAAGGAAATTCATTTTCTAAAATCCTTAAATTAAATGCAGTTACTATGGAAAGAACTAGATTTTAGTGCTGACATTCCCAGATTTATTATTCACTCTTTTATAGCAGCGTGACAAACAAAACTTGCTCACCTTCCTATAATAACTCTAAAAATGGGATTGTTGGCTGTATTTACCAACCCTGTCATTTCCCAGCATAATTACAGCATATGTCCCAAATAGAAAAGTTGTTTTTAACCTATGTAAAAAAACACATCTGAACGAGTAGTACCTTCTCTTCCCCTTCCAGCCACTGTTTCTCCACCTCTTCAACAGCCAGCAAGGATCTGCATTGTTTCCTCACATAACTGTATAATCCCCTTCACAAACAACCTTAGCTATAATGATTCCCTTCCAATGTTGGTTATTTGCCATATATTTTTAAATGGCTTAGGATAAAGCCATGAGCTCTCTTACAGACAGATCTTATGATTTTCTTACTAATTGTTATTAATAAGATTCTATATGTACAAATATTCAAGGGCAAGTCTTTCCTTCTGACACTGCAGCTAATCTGACAAATTTAAGCAATAACAATACTGGAAGGAACAACAACAACAAAAACCCCACGGAACTCAACAATATAAATTGTTATGAACAAAACCCAGACTAAGATGAGGTCAAAGCCAACTTACTCGGGCCATTCATAAAATTATTTACATTTCAGAATCTTAAAACTAGGGCTCCTGTGTGGCTCAGTTGGTTAAGCATCTGCTTTTGGCTTAGGTCATGAGCCCTGGGGTCCTGGGATCTAGCCATCTAGTCCTGCATTGGGCTCCTTGCTCAATGGGGGAGTCCGCTTCTCTGCCACATCCCCCACCCCCCACCCAGGCTCATGCTCTCTTTCTCTCTCTTTCAAATAAGTAAATAAAATCTTCAAAAATAAATAAATAAAAATTTAAAAAAAGAATCTTAAAAATAATTTATCCTGAAATTTTGTACAGTTAATATGGTTTTTCATTTTCTAGGTAGAATAATAAGTATAGAAAGAAAAAATACCACCAAGCTTTAACTACTTGTATTAAAAATAAAAAGAGAATAATAAATTTATGGCAAAGAATCCATATTTTCAATGTCTGGATTTCTTGTGACCTGCTTGGAAGAGATGTGTTCATTTGGATAATGGCTTTCATTTGTTTTTATTTGACACTCTAAGAATTCAGACAAAATAATTCATCCATACTCACTTTGAGCTAAGCAGCTGTAAAGTGTCCTCATCTGAAACTCTTTCTAGTCTCTTCCTAGGATCCTCAAATATTCTAGGAACAGATAATTTTCCAACCCAGTGAGAAGCACCAATGTAAGGATAGCAATCTAGTCCTTAAAATTCTGATAAGCTTCTACCCTCATCTCAATTCTGGAATATCCGGTCTTGAAACGTACAATCTCCCCACACCCCCCCATCAAATGACACTTTCTAATGAGCCCATTCCTTTGATTGCTAGACTGTCCCATAAAGGAGCTAAAGCCAAGAGGCCTCAAATTATGAGTAGGATGATGAACTTGATTATGAAGCAAAGAATTGTGCATTGTTTATGCACAGATCCATCCATGCAATCCTGGTCACTCTAGAAGCACATATCTATACACGGTTAGTCCACTAAAAGGAAGAGCTTTTCTCCTTTTTCTCTTTTCTCTTTTTCTCTTTTCTCTTTAGTCCACTAAAAGGAAGAGCTTCCTCTAAGATAAGAGGATATACTCAACAGCATGTGCCTAAACCCACTGGGAAAACTGCTGTCTTCTCTTGATCTGATGACTCAAGGAGACAGGGCTGCCGAAAAACACACACCACTACCACTCCATATGTAGGCCTTGCTTGGGGTGGTGAGAACTCTAACCCTCCCTCTTTCTAGGCTATAGGTCCTCCATTTTCTAATTCTAGGTTTGGGGGGAATGGAAGATGTATAAATAATGCCCAGATGGTGACAACAACAAATAGTTTCCAAGAGAACCACAGTGCTGACCATTGTGATGCCATCTTCCCTGGTTAGGGATGAATTCAAAGCATTCAGAGTCTTAACTAATATGATTCTTATAGTTACCAGGGGGTGGGGTGGGGCAAAAATTAGCTGTAACTTCTATAAAATACCAGAATTTCTATTCTGGATAAAAAGAAAGATAAAATGGGTTATAGTTGTCAGATATAAAGTTACAAAGTATATATGATATATATATAACATACAATTATTATATTTTATTATACATATTATTTATATTATATAAAATTTATATATATACAAAATCAGTCATTTCAATGGTAATCAAACAGAACAAATTAAAACAAAGTGTTATTTTTTAACCTATCGAATTAGTAAAGACTTTCAAAATGACAATCATTTAATCCTGGCCCATTTAATCCTGGCCCATTAAACCCCATTTAATTCAGGGGGTAGTCACTGACTTAGTGTAATCTCTCTGGAATGTAATTGAACCATTGTATCAAGAATGTTAGAGGGGTGCCTGAGTGGCTCAGTTGTTAAGCAGCTGCCTTTGGCTCAGGTCATGATCCCGGAGTCTGGGAATGGAGCCCCACATTGGGTTCCCTGCTCAGCAGGAAGCTTATTTTTCCCTCTCTCACTCCCCCTGCTTATGTTCCCTCTCTCACTGAGTTTCTATCTGTCAAATAAATAAATAAAAACTTTAAAAAAATAAGAGAGAGAGAGAAAAACAATGTTAGAAGCATTTTTTTTTCTGCTTAGCAACTGCCTATCAAGGATTCTCCAATAAAAAAAAACAACAAAAATAAAAGTAATATGTATGAAACATGCAAATGACACATATCTATCTATTCATCCATTTGTTATTGTTTATAGTAGCTTAAATAGCCAAAAATATGAATGGTCAAAAATAAGACATTTATTCAATGGAATATTAGGCATACTTTAAGGACCATGATCATTAGGGATCATCAATGAAATGAGGAAATGTTCAAAATAATTTCTAGAGTAAACTGGATGCATAATTCTATGTATAAAATATACAAACATAATACAATAAAAACTGGCCTGAAAATGTATACTTTTTTTTCTTCAAGTGAATATCCCTGGAATGAACAGTGATTTTTATATTCTTTTTTTGTGTGTGCTTGAATTTTTTCCTCAATTTTCCACAGTGAATATTTCCTACTTTTTTTTTTTTTTTTTTTTTTTTTTTTTTTTTTTTTTTTTTTTTTTTTTTTTTTTTTTTTTTTTTTTTTTTTTTTTTTTTTAAGTAGGCTCTCTGCCCAGTATGGAGCTTGAATGCACAACCATGAGATCAAGACCTGAGCAGAAACCAAGAGGTGGACATTGAATCAATTGAGCAACCCAGGTGCCCCAATATTTACTACTTCTAAAGCAAGAATAAAAATAGAGAGAAAAAAAATGCATGCCTATCTACTAAGTCCATTGTGCTGCTACCCTTCATCAGTAAAATAAAGTCCAAGTTGGCTAGGCTCACTTTAACGCCCTTGTAATCTGGTCACGTCTTATCAGCCCAATCTTATTTCTAATGAACACCCAACTCTGTTTTGGATGGTCACCAGGTCTGTCATGGGCCATTTACATTTGCCTTGGGCTCCTCTCGTCAGGCCTAGAGCTTCTCCTCTCCACTGGCGTTTCTGATCCTAACTCCAGATTGTAGCCATTTTAGGTCAACTTAGAGATTCATGATGCTCTAAACCAAGTTTGGCAATCATACGAAAATCATTTTGGACCCTGATTCCAATCAATTCAGCAAAATAATTGAGAAGGAAGCCCTGAGGAGAGCAAGAATCTCATCAATATTTGTTAAATGAATGAACACAATCACTACTGTGATCATAAAAGCAATGGCAAGTAACATTTATTGAGAGCTTTGTATTTATAAGGCGGCATGGAGTCAACGTCATTGATCTCATTTAATGCTCTGAATAATCCTCCACTTCACAGGTGAAAAAACTGAGTCTCAGGTAGGTTATGCCTATTTCTGAAGGAGGTATAGCCAATGTTGACTTGGGATTCAAATCCAACTGTGTCTGATCCCAGTAAGCTCTATACTACCAAGTTTGCTAATGGAAGGTCTACTAGAAATCATTTTGTCTATAATATATTTTTATTAATCTAACTGAATATCAATGAAGATAAGTAAAAATGATGTATTGAATTACAAAGTTTTTTTTTACATGTAAAAATAGATACAAAACAATACATTTTCTGTTGAATCTCAATAAATAACGAAATGTTTACCTGTATAGGACCAGCCAATCTCTTCAACAAGTTTTCTCTGTTGTCTGTAGTATCCATAAGCCCAATCTACAACCAAGAAAAATCAATTGATCAATGTGTGGAAAAATATATGTGTCCAAATTAAAAATATATTAGATGCCCAAATCATTCATACCACAGATGGTCTTCAATTACTACTTCCCATGTCACCTTCCTGATAACTCCTCTCAATACCAACCACCATCATTATAGTCTCTGCTGTTCCTGTTCTTGTAATTAGTATAAATTTTAGGGGGTACACTTAAAAAATGTTGAAGTCCAGATAGGGACAACACAAATATTCTGAGTAAAGCAGGAGCAGCCTAGAGGGGTTCATCCCAAAGAAAGATGGATCAGAAAGAATAATTTGTCCTATCTCTAAATTTTTCTTACAACATTCCCTAAATTAAATATCTGAGATCCTGTTGATGAGAGATGGTTTTAGGTTTACAAACCAAGTTTGAGACATGAATGCATCTAGGATAAACAGATGCTTTCAATTTTTTTTCCTTTTGCCAAAAAATGAAATTAGCCACCTTGAGGAAATGGGAATTTAAATGTATAAATGTTGGCTGGGAGAAAGGCTATGATAAACCTCGTAGGTGACTTTGTCTCTTAGACGAATCTAGATGCCCAAGTGAGGTAATACAGTGGGGAGTTTAGGCATCATAAAAGTGGATAACTCTGGACCCCAAGAGAGTGATTCTCGATCAAGAACATGGGACAAGCAAGATAGAAAGGAAAATGGATGGAAGCCAAAGTCTCACTCTGTATAATTCAGAATTTTGGCAGGAGCCACACCTGCACTCAAGAAATTGGAATGTGATAATTCATCCTTCTTTCTGTGCCATTCTTGTTAATCCCAGGCTGTATTAGTTACCACTCCAGTTCTGTTACACTGTGGCAAAATAAATCTCTGTGAGCTAGGTTTAAAACCTGATCACTGTTGACAAAACATTCTGTAGAAAAGGTTGCAGAATAGCTAGTTTACAGGTAAATGTGTGGGACATAACTTACTCATAAATGGACTTTCTGTCAATATAGCTTTCATTTGAATACAAGGATTTTAAACTAGATCATACCATACCTATATTTAAATATATTTAATTTAGTAAATTAAATAATATAAAAAGAAACTCTATTTCTTCTTATTCTTGCTACACAGATGTTTTCTCTTCATTGATAATTCTCAATTTCAGGAATGCAAATATCTAAGGAAACTGCAGAAATTATTTTCCTTTCATCCATGTTATATACTGATTAGTACAGCACGATAATAAATAACTGCTAACTATTTCATAAAAGCTAAAAAGCAGATCTGCTATCTGGGGCACCTGGGTGGCTCAGTCATTAAGCATCTGCCTTTGGCTGGGGTCATGATCCCTGGAGTCCTAGGATCGAGCCCTGCATCCCGCTCCCTGCTCAGCGGGGAACCTGCTTCTCCCTCTCTCTCTGCCCCTGCTTCTGTTCCCTCTCTTGCTGTCTCTCTCTCTGTCAAATAAATAAAATATTAAAAAAAAAAGAAATACATTTTCTGAATCTATAGATCATTCAAAACCAAAACTTTACTTTTAAGCAATAAGGATTTTCTTTTTGTTGTAAAACTTTGATTGTTCATAAATATAGGTAAATATTCTATTATTCATATAGCATATTACAACACAGATTTATTTTTATAATAGCTTTACTGAAATATAATTCACATATCATACAACTCATCCATTAAAGCAGTTTAATGGTTTTCGATATGTTCACAGACTTACACAATCATCACAATTTTAGAACCTCTTTAACACCTCCATAGGAAACTGCACAACCAAGCCACTCTCAATCCCACCACCATGTCCTACCAGTTTAGACAACCACTATTTACTTTGTTTCTATAGATTTGGATATTCTAGACATTTCATATAAACAGGATCACACAATATAGCCTTTTGTGACTGGCTTCTTAAATTTAGCACAATTAATGTCTTGTGTTTTTTTGTTTTTGTTTTTTTTGCAATTAATGTTTTCAAGGTTCATGCATGTTCTAGCATGTATCTGTACTTCATTCTTTCTAATTGCCTAATAGCACTTCATTGTACAATGACCAAGATGGTTACCAAAAGGTTAAGACATTTCCTTCAGCTTGATTAAACTTTGGACAGGCTTCTTCTTGACTCTAGGCCTCTGCTCCCCCTCTTCTCAGAGCATTTAGTTTAGAAAACTTATAATTATAAATTCCTTCTCTGCCCCTTTGAGACATAATCTTTAATAGCCACATGCCAGTTTTACAACCAGGAACATACTCCTCAAGCACATGCTCCTTGAAGGGAAATAGGACCCTGATCTCCAAGTTTCTGTGAAACAGTAGGAGCTTAATTTTGGTAGGGTGCCTTGCTCCAAGTTGCAAACTACTTCCTATCATGAAGATATGAGTTTATTTTTCCTTTGTTTAAAGCCAATTCATAAATGGCCTATGACTTCCTGCTAATACCATGAATTACTGTTCCATGGGGGCTCAACAACAGCCTTTAAAAAAACTTACCTTTCTACTTCATCAAAATTGAGTTCTGACTTGATTCTGTCTTCTCTCTTCATTGCAACAACCCTGAATAAAGTCTCCTTTGCTTGTTTAACATTTTCCAATGAAATTTTTGTTTTGACAATGGATATACCTCATTTTATTTGTCCATTCATCAACTGATGGATACTTGCATTGTTTCTTCTTTTTGGCTTATAGGAATAACACTATTAACATTCAATCCTATATTTGTTTTTCTACTTAAAAAGTAATGTTCCGTTCATAATTTATTTTTCAAATACAGTTGTCACATAAAATGAAAATAATTTAAGGTTAAATTCTGGGAGCAAGTGTTTCTTCATGATCAAGAACTATATACAATTAGATGTTAGAAAGGGCCTCAAAGTTTATTTGACTGAGACTTTAACAGTCTACCAAAAAGTAATTCCTAGAGATAAGGTAATTTAAGTAGCCAAAATGTAAATGGTTTGTACAGGTAGTAAGTGGCAAATGGAAGCAATAAGCCATGGCTTCTGCCTCCTACTTCACGGAGACTTCCCCAGGGTCAAGGAGCCCTAATAACCTTGAAATACTGGTTACTCTCTTAAGGTATTTTGCCTGAGAAGGACCCCTTATAATATGTATGCTTTCAAGAGAAACAAAGTAAAACAAAACAATACAGTGGCCCAGAATTTAATCAGAAGAAATTATTGAACAAGTAAATTATAGAAATTCAATTACATGTTTTTTGACCTGGCTTGGCTGTCAGTTGAAATTTTCCTCTGAAATTTTGCACTGGCCAGAAAGAAAATATGTATTATCATTTATTATATGTTTTAAATATAAATATTTTTTAACAGTAAGACATTTTTGTCATATAAATGCATTTTGAATATCTCAGAAGATCAAAACAACATTGAACAACTAATCCATTGAAATAAATAAAACAGTAAGCCCTTGTCTTAATGATTCAGTCTAAAAGATGATAGCAAAATATCAGCAGATTTTAGCTTTCCTTGTAGGGCTTTATCGCTACACAATAAGCATTTGTCCTTGGTTTTTAATTACTTACATTAAGAGAGCTTTATTCAATACAGGATTCCCAGGTGTTGTTAGCTCTCTTCAATTCCTTTATGTATTGTTCCCTTAATTGTTACTTCAAACAATCCGTTACACATTCATATGCTAATTACATAGTCTTTGGGCGTGAGAGAGTACCCCACTTTTAAAATTCTACTTAGAGGTCTGATAGATGAGATGTGATAGCTTCAATGAACAAGAAAAAAGAAGCTAGGTTCACGTTTTTGTTGTTGTATTATATACTTTGAAAACTAGTAAATCCTATATAAAATGAATCTATCAAAGTGTTTACATGTTTTAAAATCAATTAAAATAATGAAATATAGAATATATTTTGTGGTTTCTGTGAATTTTAGTTTCTTCACTTTCATGGTTTTTTTTCCTTCCATTTAAAAGTATTTGCCAAGTCTGTTTTGGCGTTGAGTGTTTTGTAGTGAAAAAACTAAGAAAGAAATTTCAGGAATGAATTGTATGTGCAATGTACAAGCAAATACACATTACTAAATTTTTTAAGGCTTCCCTAAAATTTGTTCTGAAAGATATTCTTCATGAACTGGCCTTTTGACCTGCTACCAAAATTAGGAGAAATCTCAGGCACCCTTAAATGTTGCTGTTTCAGCATATTCCATCTTGTACCTACCTTAAGCACCTACAGATATGCAAGTGTGTGTGTGTGTGTGTGTGTGTGTGTCCTTTATTTTTCTTTACATTCAGATAATGGAAATCAAAGACTACCATATAGAAGATATAGATTAACCTAGTTTTGCTTTGCTTTTCTTTTTTTGCTCAAGTTCTTTTTAAAACAACAATAACAAAAAATCTGGATGCTCACTTCTTACTAAAAATATCATTATAAATATTTTGAATTATAGGGGCTGCTAACTGGCTCAGCCGGTGGAGCATGTGACTCTTGATCTCAGGGTTGTGTGTTTAAGCCCCTGTTGGACTTGGAGCCTCCCTAAAATTTAACAAAAATTAAAAAAATTAAAAAAAATTGAATTATAAAAACGCTTCTGATTTTGCCATGAAGAAAGTCTCTGCTTCATGCTGATTAATAATTTCACCTGCATCCTACTCTATAATATGACAACACACACACACACACACACACACACACACACACACACATTTTAATGCTATAATGTGGCCAAACATGACAGAAAGAAGAAATAGACTGGTCCTCTGAAAAAGAAACTTCAGGTAGAAAATAATCACAGATAACATTGGAAGATGAGGATTTAAAACTAGATTTCTCAAGGTGGACTTTCCTGGCATAAATGATATCTGCATATTTCGCTAAAGGACTATAGAGGAGAAAAGGATGTTAGTTGATGATAGAAATCTGGCAAGGCAGAGGAGAAGGGACGGAATTAGAGATAAGTTTTAAAGCCCTTGAATAACAGTTTGGTAGTGAAAGACTTGGGGAGAAGAACAGAAATATTCCAGGTAGAGGAATAGCATGTGTACTAACAAGTGGCAAATTGTGGAACCAAAGTCTGAGAGGCCAGTTGGGCTCTTGTGCAGGGTCTGTATATAGGTTCCCAGGGACTTCTTGGTGACAGCTCACCAAGTTACAAGGACGACATCAGTTTTCACATTTTCTGTCCTCATTGTCCTGTCACCTCTTACCTAGATTTCTTTTGAAAAAGGAAAGGAGATAATCTGCTGAATTGATCAGAGTTGTGTGTCTATTTCATATTTAAGTATATTCTCAAAATGTTAAGGAAGAATATGGAATGAATGAATGAATGAGTGAGTGAATGAATGAATGAATGTAATTGAAGTGAGAGAGGCTGGGAATGGGTGGGTGAAGAAAGGTAAGTGGTTGTTGACCACTTGGAGAAGGACCTGGAAAGTCCTAGAGACAATCTATTATCATCAGAGTAGTTACCATCCACTGAAGCATCGGCCCAGATGTGCCCAAGACTGAGGTGGCGGTGATGACAGAGGCAATAGTACCGCAGTCACAATTACCTCTTACCGAAAATAAAGCCATAAGAGACCTCTCTCAGAGAACAAAAGATAAAATCAGAAATAGGCGTTCCTTTAAGAAAAGAATCAGCTTTGGATTGGAGAACACCTGTGAACACATTACCGGCTACTGAAGTCACTTTATTTCTGCAGCTACTCTGTTGCAAATGTCTCCTTGGGTTGGATAAGAGAGCTGAGTTTAGGATCCAAGGGGTCTCACCCAAAATGTTGTTTGGTGAGCTGAGGCATACTTTCCAAGTAAAATTACATCTGCCCATGCATATAAGAGAGAGTCTGTACTATCATTCATGCCTGATTTTTCTTCTATGGATTTTCCATCATCGAATGTTAAGAATTAGCTTGCTGTCAAACTGTGTCTTAATAGATCCTGTCTTTACCTATCCAGAATATACAATTTTCTCTGGTATATATGCAAAGATATTTGTAAAACGTAACTTAGCTGATTATGGTAATTCAGAGAATAAGCTTGTTTAGGATACCCTTACAGTTCAAGCATATTTACTGTTAATCACTTCAGATACAAACAAATGGCCTAAAAACAAACTACTTTTGTAGTAGAGATGCATAGGGATACCTGGGTGGCTCAGAGGCTTAAGCCTCTGCCTTTGGCTCAGGTCATGATCTCAGGGTCCTGGGATGGAGCCCCACATCGGGATCCCTGCTCATCAGGGATTCTGCTTCTCCCTCTGCCTGCCACTCCCCTTGCTTGTGCACGCTCTCTCTCTCTCTCTTTCTCTCTCTCTCACTGGGCCGGGGAAGTGACAACAAGGCAGGAAACACTTGGAGAATAAGAGTGTACAGAAAGCAAACCATGTGATTCTAGATTTTGTCACAAACTCCATGTAGTTGTATCAAAATAATTCTTTAGGGTGCCTGGGTGGCTCAGTGGGTTAAGCCTCTGCCTTTGGCTCAGGTCATGATCTCAGGGTCCGGGGATCGAAGTCCACATCAGGCTCTCTGCTCAGCGGGGAGCCTGCTTCTCCCTCTTTCTCCGCTTGCCTTTCTGCCTGTTTGTGATCTCTCTCTCTGTCAAATAAATAAATAAAATCTTTAAAAAAAGAGAGAGATGCATATAACTTTCCCCTAAGTTGTTTTCTAACTTTTGTTGCTTTCTAGTGTTAGAAAAAGAGTTTTATTGGTTTTCTCCCCTCCGCAGAGGATTAAGAATAAAAGTACTTTTTACACTCTTAAAATTTAAATTGTAACTTATTGCCAAAGATGATAGCACATGAAATCATTTTGTTAAAGACAGGGAAATCTGGAAAGAGACGAGTTTCTAGAGTCCAAGTGATCTCTTTACTTAAGGATAAGTTTAAAGAGATGATGTAGTAAAAAGCAGATGTAAAAAGTAGTTTGAAGCACTATATGAACAAAAACAAAGTTGAATGGAAAATTATCAAAGCAGATGGAAATACTGAACATATGGATGATGTAAGAAAGCAAAAGGAGCCATTTCTTCCATATGCTTGTTTTAATAGTCAGACATCCAATTAAATACATATTTCTCATAGGACTAAGGAAGAGCTTAGAGGCAAGCAATTAGATTTTTATTGTCCCTTAACACTGAGGGCGATGTATGCTTTCACAGAGAGGATTTGTAAATTGACAAGATGTCTACCCAACCTATTCAAAACTTTTCAATGGAAGCTCAAATTTTTCACAGGCTTGTCTTGGAAAAGCAGCTAGTGTTTTCTCTTATACTTAGATATATGTATCTGACCTGACGTGATTTGTCTATATTCCTAAATTGAAGTATTTTCTGTTACAAACATTTTAATGATTTTGATCTTTATCACAAGAACAATAATATATGCCTCTTTCAGACAAATTAGAAAAACAAAGTTAAGCAAAAATAATTTAAAAAATCATGTATAATCCTGTCTCTTAAAGGTAACCATTCTTAACCATTTCTTACACGTATATGTTTTTCTAGATGTTAAACTACGCATATAGAGAAAATTTACCTTTATGTAAATTAAATTATATTATTTATTTGCTGACCCACATTTTCTACCTAATGGTAAATTGCTGGTATCTTCTCGAGTTAATAAATATGACTTCACAGCATCAAAACAGTTTCATTTAAGTAATTCTCTGCTTTTGGATATTAAAATAAAAAAGTTGATTTAACTAGAAAATTTATTCCTTAGACTTAAATGATATGAGGAATGAAAGTTCCCATTAAGCTAGTGTGAACTTTACATAGAGAATAAAATCTGAAGGAGATTAAGGACCACATTCTCCCCATCAGCCTTCTTCCACAACACCCAGAGAACACTAAAGTGCACAAACTCATTGCTAGAGCATGACAGTGAATTTACTCCACCATAAGAAAAAACCCAATTGTTGATAAAATAGTGATAATCATCGCAGAGACAGAAATAACAACATGTGTAAAAACAACTATTAGAAGAAGAGCTTAAAAATTGGGGTGAGAACCAATCTGTATAGGAAAAAACAGATGAAAGTGGGTAGAAAACATGGAATTCATCAAATTACAAAAATAATGTGCCATTATATTTCTTATGTATTATTACATTATTATATTGTTATATTATTACCCATACAATAATAATGTACTCTTATTTACCAGTCTAACTAATGTTTCTGTTGTAAAGTCTTGCACTTTCCCTGAAATCAGGAGCACAAGAGGATGTCTGTTCGATAGCTCTACGATTAGGATCGCCTGTGAAGTTTTGGACAACTGGCTTGCTAAAATAACCAATTAGGGGATATAATGGGATTCCATTAACATTACTCTGAAAAGCATAAAACACCAATAAAGTGCATAAATAAGCAAAAATACAAACTATTATGAATATACAAGAAAATGTGAATAAATAAAGAGACCCAACCCTATCCTTAAATAAGGACACGAAAATATGGGGGGAAATATTAGTTCTTTCCATATAATGAATATATTAGTCAGATCTCAATGAGATAATTTTAATTGGCAAAATTATTCTCAAGTTTATAATAAAATAATACCAGATAAGAAAGATTAGAAAAAGAGTGAAATAATGGGGGCTTGATTAGCCAGTTACTAAAAGACAATCTGACAGACAGGTCAATGGAAAAAAGCATAAAGCACTAAAATTGGACCTAGCACAGATACCTGTTTAACCCATGATAAGGGAAACATCATGGTCAGATAAGGAAAATACAAAGTTCGACCAACCTTGGGGACACTGGTTATTTGGGAAAAAAATCACACTTCATATACATTGACATAAAGTTGAAGTGGATTAGAACGACTGATAAAAAAGGATGCACGAAACTATTGGGAAAAATATAAGTGAATGCTTAACTTATTGTTAAATGGGGAAGACCTTTCTTTACACAAACAAAAGAAATCATAAAGAAATGCTCATACCTTTGATTACCTAACATTCAAAACTTGTACGGAAAAAATGTTAGTGACTTTCAAATTACAAATGTTAAGCTATTGGTAACTGCTAAAATGCATCAAATGAATATAACAATATAGTACAAACATATAGAATTTTTACAAATCAATAAAGGAAAATATGTGAGCACAAAAACTTTAAAAATGCAGACATATTAAACTGATAAAGAACTGTTAGACTTTAGTGGGTATCAAAGAAACAGATTCAAATAAGATACCAGGATTGCATCTTTTCTAGCTATCACTTAGCAAAGGTTTATTAGTTTTGTTCTTAAAATATTCAATAATGACCAAAATATCTTGAGATGTTCCTTTATCTACAGGTGGAAGTATGAACTAGTATGAAGTTACTGAAAAGTAAGCTGTAGCAAGAGTTATCAAGAATCTTTAAATGTTTCATACCTTTTGAAACAGTAATTCCATTTCAAGGAATAGGCTGTCAAATATTAACAGAGATGAGAACAAAGTGTCATAAATCAAGATGTTTACAATAGTTTAAGTAATAGTCAACAATTGGAAAATATGTTCATGCACAAAAAGTGGGAGGTTTATACAAATTATGTACTCTTCATAATACAAAATAACCAATTCATTAAAATTATGTCTCAAAATACTATAGATGTGGAGAAATTCACATGATATAAAACATTATCAATAGTTATGATACAATTTTAAGTGTATTATATGTTCAGAAATGCAAATTTCTATGTGTAGTGCATTGGGAGTGGTTTTTACTTTTTTTTGTGTTTGTATGTTTTCCATGTATCTTATCAATTTGTATTAATCAAAATTTTAAAAATTTCTAAAGTGTATATGCACTTCTAATGGAATATTTCTGATTTCACAGCCAAATAGATTAGAGACAAATATAGAAATATTTTTTGAAGACAGGGTAAAGAAAAACTTGAAATCCATTTTCCATTTCTTATTTATTTATTTATTTATTTATTTATTTATTTATTTATTTATTTATTTATTTAGAAAGAGCACGTGTGCATGGGGATGGGACAGAGGGAGTGGCAGAGAGAGAGAGAGAGAGGATCCCAAGCAGTCTCTACACCCAGCCCAGAGCCCAGGTAGGCCTCAGTATCGGAACCTGAGCTCATGACCTGAGCCAAAATCAAAAGTGAGATGCTTAACCGACTGAGCCACCTAGGCACCCTCCATTTCTTATTTTGGATTTTACAATAAAAGCTTCTCCTGATTCATAAGAGAATGCATGCAGTAGTTAGTATTAAAAGTATTAACTTTTAACTTAAGTTTAGGAAATCATGGCCAAGTCTACATATGGCTGAGCATTTCAGCTCCCAAGAACATTAAACACAAGAGCCATAGCAAACCAGACAATGCAGCAAACTCCCAGATCATCCCACTAGACTGATACTTTTAAATGGATTTTTTACCATTTCCAATATTTTCAATTTGCCAATATATTTTATAAGCTTACTAAACCACATGCTATTGCTCATTAAGCCTACTTAGGCTTTCAAAAAGAAATCAGAGTGAGCACGGTAGATCCATCTAATTTAACTTATAAACAAAATCAGTATTTGGTGCCTCTTTTCACTAATTCTTAGGGTCAGAAATCTAGACTCTCACTTTGAGCCCAGGTCAAAAAATTGTCTATGTACAACTATAAAATGGCAATAGGTATCTCCTGTTTGCTAACAGGGATACTGTAACAAAAGATAGGGCATATGTTACACCATTTGCACTCTTTGTAAGATATGTGCTTATATTACCTCATATCATTTCCTATATCATTTATTTTTGAAGTATTTATTTATTTCTTACAATACTGAAGCAAAGTTCAAAAAAACAATGTGATGTGTATGCCATATGCGTAGCATACACTTGTTTGGTTACAAAATTAATCATTTCTTTACTGTTGTTGTCTGGTTCTTAGAGTATAGTATTCATTAGTCTTAAAGATAAGTATGAATCCTCAATTCAAACGGAAAATACAACTGCCTGTATTCAAACTTTGAACTGAGTCCTACGAGAATAATGTGAATGATGAAAAACATAATATTTAATTTAGTTTAATATATTTTTAAAAAATTTTATTTATTTGACAGAGAGAGAGGGAACACAAGCAGGGGGAATTGGAGAGGGAGAAGCACACTCCCACCCTTTCCCACCCCCATCTTGGAGCCCCATCCCAGGCTCAATCCCTGGACCCCAGGATCCATGACCTGAGCCAAAGGCAGATGCTTAATGATTAAGCCATGCAGTGCCCCATAATATTTAATTGCAGTTAAACATAAAGAGATTACCATTATCTAATTTCCTAGCTACATTTCAAAATGAATACTTCTAAAAGCAAAGGTTTCAGAATATTTATATTTTCCTTGTTTCAGAAGACTTAAGGCAGTTTAAGATCATTTTTTATTTAGTTCATATTATTTAAAATTTATAGAAGTTACTCATTTTACTCTTTTAAAAGGACTTTTTTCTTTTCTTAATTTTTGCGAGAAAGAGAGAGCGCACACAGGAGCTGGAGGGGAAGAGGGAGAGGCGGACTCCCCTCAGAGCAGGGGACCTGATGCAGGACCAGATCCCAGGATCCTGGGATCATGTCCTGAGGCAAAAGCAGACGCTTAAGTGACTGAGCCACCCAGGCATCCAAGTTCCTCATTTTAGAGCCACCTTCCCCACTGGCAATTTTAAGAAATTAAATTCTTTGATGACATCCTTAATTTGTTGACTTTTATCAAGCACTTACCTGTATTAGTCACTGATTTTGTTCATAACTGTATAAAAATGACTATATCTGTTGCTTTTTTAGTATACATGTTTCATTGTCACTAGACTATCAAGTGATAATTGTTATGCATTTTCTTATTTGTTGTGTTATAAAATTTATTTGAAGTAAGTGGAAACTGCTGAAATCCTGTTGGCTGAATTGACTGGCATAAGGTAGGGATGTTCTATCTGGCTAGAAGGATTGTTTTTTTGGCTTTACCTTCTTCTGCTTGATATTTTTATGCCCCCACCTTGCCCCTCTATTCCTCTATTCTTTGCAACCATCCTCTATGTATTCTCTTATCTTTCTCATATGTGCCTTCTCCTTGGAAACTGGTGTCTCCATGATGCTCATTCTGTGAACCACCAAAGTCTAAAAAAGAAGAGTCAGTTCAACCATCAATCACAACACACTCATCTTCAAGTCTTGCACTGGTGACCTATCCTGACCAATGGCGGTACTGGGTCTTACTCAGCCACTGTTGCCAAAGCTTTTCCCAAATTTTGCCTGAAAGTTCTCTGTAGTGGCAGATGCTCAAAGACGCTGATTATGTTGCCTAGATGACCCAGGTTCATTGCACTCAGAGGAAGAGTTTCTAAAAAGCATTCCTGTTAGTACACAATTAATAGCCTTGGAGAATGCATCTCATTAGTTACTTTTTAGCACAATCACAAATGGATGGCCAGAGGTTGGAAGTTATTTATTTTTGAGTAATTAACTCAGTTGGAACAAATACATATTCTCTCCAGGTTTACCTTTCTGTTTGTAAAGATGTCAAAAGGCTAAACAAGTTAATGCCACGTTTTCAACCTGGACAGCAACCAGGCCTCTGCTGGCATTTTGCCCCGAAGTTACGGGGCCACTGGGACACCTCAAGATAACGAACATACTCCTGCAGTGTCTGATGTGCTCACCGTGGTGGCTAAATGAAAAAGAACAACAGATCAACGGTAACACCTCTGTACCTAAAGGGAAAAGAAAAGATGTTTTTCTTATTGAAGAGATTTAGGCCTTAGATTTATATATATCACGAAGGCCTGAGATATTGAAATAAAACTCATGTTTTCTTTAATATACATTTAAACATCTAAGTGACTTCACACCTTTGTGAAGTTTATAACTTTGGCCACTAATTTCACTAAAGACAAATATTTTTTGGTGGAAAATGTTTAAGTGGTCATCTCTCATTTGTCTAGCCAAAAATATCCTGATTTAACTTTGGAAATAAAATCTCATGATAACCCACTTTGTGTTCAAGGGAATGCTATTTTATTGATGTCTTAATTTTTGTAATAGAAAATAATGAAGTGACTAAACAGACCTATGATTATAAAGAAATGCTCCACATGCCACTCCAAGGTTACAGTATTAAATATGAGGGGCACCTGGGTGGCTCGGTCAGTGAAGTGTCCAACTCTGGATTTCGGCTCAGGTCATGATCTCAGGGTTGTGAGATCAAGTCCCGTGTCCGGTTCCACATCTAGCCTGGAGTTGGCTTGAGAGTATCTCTTCCTCTTCCTCTGTCCCTCCTCCCCCCAAAAGATAAAGTATAAACATGGTAAACTTCTGTTTAAGAACAATACTTTTCAAAAAAAAAAAAAAAAGAACAATACTTTTCTATTGTCCCATATTTATTCTTTAAATGGGCATACTGACTGAAAAAGGGTTACAGAAAGAAAAGGCAAGAGCTGAATGTTCAGTGATCTTGTGTCTTTAACACGTAGTCCTAACATTTCATTAAAGATTTTACATTCACATTATCAAGTTAATAGCTACTTGCCTCCTGTAATGCCTCAACTTCTCCACTCAAGGGTGCCTCTCCCAAAACAAAAAGCTGGTTTTCATTTTTCATACTCTGAAAAGCTGTATATCGTAGTGAAAAGAGATCAGGATGAGAGATGTGGCCAGAAGAACGCAGAATATAAACCCTGGCTTTAAAAATTCCCAGCTGTGCACCTTCAGAAGACTCATTAGCCCTCTCAGTTCCTCTATTTAAAAAATAAGGTCCTCCTCTACTGCTGAGTTTAGAATCAAATGAACTAATTCATTTGAATGTATTTATAAAGGATAAGATAGTATATGGACATAAGCAATAATGCTTTCATCTGGGAAGTAAGCTGAACTCATTTACAAATTATTTTCTAAAATGAACAAAGGTTATTTAATGTATTGCTAAGCCCAGAGTGCTCTCTGTCTTTCCTTTTATGTCCCATGTGAGATAGTACTTGATTACATTGTTTAAAATGGCTCTTGTATTGCTTACCATATCTGTGGGCAAGCCAGTGTTTCTAAGTCTCAGTTCCTATACCTACAGAATAGGCGTAAGAATTATATCAACATAGGCTTGGGATAAAGCACATATAGCCATTAGTCCATATATATTATGTTAATATATATTCATTTATAATTAATTAATATGTTAGATATATAATTATACATATAAGATAAGCAATTATATATACCTATTTATTATATATTTGCATTTCACTTAGAGTTCATTCTGCTATTGCCTTTTCCCCCCCAATTTCAGCAATTTCACTGATTCATTATTCTCTGTGCAAAACAAGAAGCTTAATTTGCCAACAAATAGGGAGGGGCGAGTCATTTTACACAAAGACACTTCAGGAATATGTTCACTGAATTTCAATACAAATAGAAGTACACATTTTTTCCACTATGTTAATATAGTAAGTTTGACTCTATAACATACTCTAGTTGAAAAGATCCAAAGGAGAAACAGTCAATAACAATTTTAACTTAAGTAAACTGAAATCAATTCATTTCAAAAGATGAATAGTTATAGAAATAGCATCGGAGCAAATGAGTATATTGATTTCTCATTATATAACATTTGCAATACCTGGGGTTTAGATTTTGACTTTCTCCATATATATCATGAACCCAGAAGAAAGTAAGGGTCACAAAGAGTATCCCACAGTAAAAGATCTAATATAGTAAACTCTCCAAGGTGAAGGCAAGAAATCCAAACAGCATCAAAAAGTGACAGCAGATGGCTGAAGAAGTTGACCAAACAACCATTACAAATAAAAAAAGACAACCTGAAGAATGGTAATGGACTCTTCCATGACATGAAAAATGACATTCATTCTTCAAAAGTGTCTTAAGGAATTTTACAGCTAAGAATACCCTTATAGATGGCATTTTAAAAGTTACATTACATTAAAAATACTTTTAACAATGTGGAAAAATCTCCTTATATTTGAGAAAGACTTTTATCATAAACTGGGGATATTTTTAAATAAATATTATGTGCTTTGGAGGATATACATCAGTTACTTATAGGCCCATTCCTTCAAAATGATGCCAAATGGAATGTCATGTACAATTAATGCAACAGTTAGTGGCTTTATATTAAACTCCATGCACTAGAGATGCAGTTTAATTAAAACAGGGCCTCTCCAAGGAGGTCACAAACTAGCAACATAATACCTGAAGTTCTTTAACACATCATTCAAGCTCATTGACAAGAAAATCATAATTATTGAATTAATAATTTTAAACTACTCTTTTTAAACTTGAAAAACCAACCAGCTTACACAGTCAGCTCCTTCAGTTTTAAGTGGTATCTATGTACCTCCAACTAACTAAAATGTTTATTTCACATAATATTTAAATGAAAGGAATATTTCCTATGAGGATGGAATTTCCAAAAGCCTCTGGTGTCAAAGCAAGATGCATTAGCAGGCCAAGAAGTCTGGCATTTTCCAAGGACATCCCAGCCACACTCTTTGAGCCTCTGCACTCGCTTCCCACTTAAACACCCCTAGTTATTACCGTTAATGCAGGGTCCCATCCTGATCAAGGAGTGTCTAGTGACTTGTGGTAGTGGTCCACACAGGAAGACTGCTGGTAATACCATCACTTGGACACAGCTTCCCCATCTCCCACACAGCCCCTGCTCATCAGCAGGAGACTATGTGCAGTGTACTGTGATGCCCTGGTGGGCCTTGCTTATTCTTCTCTCCTCAGAGTGAGAGACCACCTCCAGCTCCCTGGCACATCAAACAGGAACGAAATAATTTTATCAGTCCCTTGTGTAGTGTTGCTTTTTTTTCCCTTGAAGATTTTATTTATTTGAGAGAGAATGAGAGAGAAAGTACAAGCAGCAGGGAGGGGCAGAGAATGAGGGAGAAGCAGGCTCCCCATTGAGCAGGGAGCCAGATGCAGGGCTTGATCCCAGGACCCTAGGATCATGACCTAAGCTGAAGGCAGATGCTTAACCAACTGAGCCACACAGGCGCCCCTATAACGTTGCTCTTAATGCTAAATACACCAAATTATTTATGGGAGACCTAGCAGTGCTTTAAGATATAACAAGAAAACCTTGGGATTTTTTTTTTTTTAATGTGTCAAGCCAGACTGGTGGTTGGCATAGGTGTAAATAAATGAATGAAAGTTATAAACCTCACAGAGGGGTCAGTTCTATAGTCGAGATGTAGAGCAATTACCCTGTAACAACTCTTCAAGAAGAAAAGGCACTGAAGATTTTATCTCATGGACTTCAACAATTCTATTATGTTCTGATTTTAATCATTATTGTTTATTTTGGCCTATAAAAGTCACTGACTGACCAGCAAGGACATTTCAGCAAAAAAAAAAAAAATAATAGATGATTTATGATTTTAATGAACATATGAATTCAAGGCATGTCTTGAGGATTTTCCACAAAAACAATTGATCCTTTTCATGGTTTAATGCCTCTGTAACTTCCTGTACACAGCTAGCAAATTGCCATGGACACACGCCCCCATGCCTTTCATACTTGTGGGTCTCCAGAAGTTTACATTTGGGTACAAGAAGAAAGAGCAGTGGATCTTTCCTATGTATGAAGCTTACTTACTTAGGACCTTAAACAATACGTACCTTTTTAAGTGACAATACAAAATCACTACCAGAAATCTAACATATGCTCAAAATTTTTCTACTCAAATAAAGTAATGCTTTAAAGATTCAGATAATATCAACCAACCGCAAACCAATGATTTAAGACAGTGGTAAACACAAATGATTTCACAGAGATATAATAACCTGCAGCTAAGAAAAGCAATGCCAGGTTTTTACTTTTTAAAAAAATAGGTACTGTAGGGAGAGGTAAAGAAGATAAATATGCAATTTTAAAAATAAATATAGTCTGTGTAGCTGGATAATTCAGGCAACAGTTCCAATTTTTTCAAGCAATGGAATTGGATTATTTTTGCCTGAACTTTATGAATAATTTCCTGAATGTATTGAGTCTGTGTAAATAAACTGAGAATTATCTGGTTAAATACTAATAATTTGAAATTCCTCTCAATCTTATCCTATTGTACTGACAGTACTCAGGGAAAAGGAAAGGAGAGAAAGAGTTTTCCCATATCTATTGTCTAAGGTAGGAGAATTCTTATTCTCTTTGCAAGTAATTCCAAAATAAATTTTCATTTTACATGCCGTCTGGGCATAGACTTAGGATATTTATCAAATTAGCACAGGGTAAATGTAGCATCATTTTATCAAATACATATTTGCCAAATAAAGGAATTAAATGATTATAAACATGAAAAGTGTCAAATTAAGTGTCAGATAGCTCATTTATTCCCGGCACTTTGCTGGTGATAAATGAATACTTTTCTGGGTCAGTTCCCCTAATGCAGAGCTTCTCAAACTTCATCATATCATGACTCAGTTAGAAAATGATAATTTTGCAGTGCACAAAAGTAACACATTAGAACTGAACAGATGAATATCAGGCACACCCACCACCTGCTGTAGGCACAATGGCATAACACGTGGGAAGCCCTGCACTAACACCTTCAAACAACTTACCTCAGGGCCTTTGCTCAGCCATTATTCTGCCTGTATATCTCTATTCTCCCCCTTCTCTGTCTCCTTTCCCACACTCAGTCCTCCTCATCCTTCATGGAGCATCTTAATATCACTTCTGTGAAGAAGTTCTTCTATGAATCCTACACAGTCTTTCTCAAAATTATCACTGAATAATAATTTATGTAACTTTTTAAAAATATTTGTTTACTGTGCTATGCTGCGAACTCCTTCAGAAATTTAAATGCGTCTAGCTTGTTGTGTTGTATGCTCAGCACCCGACCTAAGCACACAGTAGTATTCAATAAATATTCATTGCATGAGTAGACTATAAATTTAAGACTTACAATATCAGAGGAATATTCCCTGCTACCTGTAATCATTTACTTCTCTCTGGTCATCAATATTTTCAAAGGACTGTGCTAAATCTCTCTATTTACTATTTGGTGCTGACCCAGCATTCTCTTAGCACCAAGAAAGTAGAAGCTATTGCATAGGTCTTTCTGCAAGTTCCCTTCTCTCCACCTTGTAATTATCTTTTATCTTCACTCTTAGACTTCTTTCTCATAAAGGAAGGTGTCCCGACATTTTCCCATCCTTCTACCTCCTACAAAATTTCTTGAACTTTTCTCCCTCTTTACTGAATTGTTTCTTTGGGCTCTTAAAACACACTTAAATCTGGTACCCTAAAAGTTTCCCTTCCCTTGGCCCCTCTTTACCAAATGTACTAAGCATCTCTTCCATATACTTGTGTAATGGCAGCTGTCACCCTCCTTCAATGAATGCGTACTTGGCTGTAGTTGTTCTGTCTGGCGTTTACTTGAAGAGCAGAAACCAGTGAGTCCTTGGATCATCTCTCTACCAGGCACAGAATAAGTGCTCAATACATATTTAACACAAATTAAAAAAAATCCCTGCATATAGAATTATGCAAAACAGTGCTAAACACATCATCAACTCTACAACTATCTCTAATTTTCTGTTTCCCATACTTGACTACTTTCAAAGAACAGTAGATACAATATTGGTAACAATATGCAAACTTTGCCTTGTCATTATTTTCATGTAAAATGGTTGCTATTAAAAATATATAAAATTTTGGGGCACCTGGTGGCTCAGTTGTTAAGCGTCTGCCTTCTGCTCAGGTCATGATCCCAGAGTCCCAGGATTAAGTGCCTGCTCTGCAGGAAGGCTGCTCCCCGCTCTCTCACTTCCCCTGCATGTGTTCCCTCTCTAGCTGTGTTTCTCTCTGTCAAATAAATAAGTAAAATCTTTATATATATATATATATATATATATATATATATATATATATATATATACATATATATACATATATATATATATAATTTAAAAATATATATAAAATTCACTTCAAATTTATTCCAGAATTAACAGGTTTTTAAAAATTTATCTAATACTTCTGTCCAGTTATTGAAATCTTTCATTATAAACTAGTCCCCTATGGATAAAAGAATCTTTGTGTTCATACTACTGGAAAATGTTTTATTCTAGTTTTCTATTTCAAATATAACATGGAAACAGACATTTTCCCTTTTCAAAATAGCTCTATTTTTTATTACCAAATCTTTAATAGAGCTTTAGTGAATTTTACCATTAAATTCTTCCAGTGTGGATTTGTCACTGAGATAATCATAGTGACTGACTTTCCAGTTGTTGAGGTGCCTAAAATACTGAATAGTTTATTGAAATATTGAATAGCTCCTTAAAATGAAAAATATTTATGTATGTGTGTATATAAGAATATATATGTAAATATATATATGGAAGATGCTTTTTCTTATAGGATGTATGATATATGAAATAACATATATCAAAGGTACAGTCATGAAGGAGAGTTACAATCAACTGGTTGTGAAAACAATTGTATTTATATTGCAAAATACTTGAGAAAGGGATTACTTCTCCTGTAACTTTTTCATTTCACTTTGAAACTTCTTAGCAGCCCTGGCCAGAGTAAGAAACCTTGAAAAGTTTGCCACTTTCTTACCACTCCCTGCTACTCAGCTTCCAGAAAAGGGAGATTCCAGAATAGGGAGGGACTATGAAAGGATGAGAAGAAAGTTAAGAATCAGAGATAGTGGGAGGGTTGCTATATACATCAGCTCAGGGTGTGCATAAGAATTTCAGCATCGATACTAACTATATATGTTTTCAATATAGACACATACATTTTTAATATGAAAGAAAACCACAATGTATATATACTAGTTATCACTATCTTTGGGACAAAAAAAAGAAGTTTATTAAACTGGCTGATTATAATGTAATCACATTAATCCACAATACATGCTTTCATTTACATAGTCAAAATGAAACCAGAAGCTTTTATTCTGATTATCCCACAGTTTAATAAATCAATGTGGGTCATAACTGTGTATATAATTATCAAGAAATGCACAGGCTTTCTTTCCTAAGCAAATGTTATAGATTATTACAGGTAATAATTTGTCATCAATAAATTGTCATCAATAAGAACTGACTCATTAATAAAAAAGACTATTAATAAGTCCAATCTTTCATTAGCCTTTGGCATGAACTTTACTTCCTAAAGCAGAAAAGTCATCATCTTTGTAAAATACATTCAAGCTAAATAGATTAAGAAATGTATTGGAACACTTTTGACAAAAGTTTTTTGTTGTTACCTAAGTTATTATACCTTTCTTTCATTCCAAATCCAGAACTTCTATTGGCTTAAATGAAACTTAATTACCTTTTTTTTTAAAGACACTTTTTGTTTATTTGAGAGAGCACAGAGGTAGAGTGAGGGAGAAAGAGACTCCCCGCTGAGTGGAGAGTCCAGTGTGGGGCTCCATCCCAGGACCCTGAGATCATGACCTGAGCTGAAGGCAGATGCCTAACCAACTGAGTCACCCAGGCGCCCTACTTAATTATTCTTATTTCATGTTTATTAATGGTTATGAATGCTGTTCACTTTTAATAACATATATTAGAATCCAGATATCTTCACTTTTCAGGTATTTTCGGCTCATCAACTTGCTGAAATGTTGGTTTTAGACACACTGCATATTTTCCAACCATTTTGTCAATTCTGTGTTCAAAACCTATCTGAAATTACTTCTCTTCACTTCTCTTGTCTCTACCCAGACTCAAACTGCCACCATTGCCTATGAAATAATGCAACTGCCTCCTTACTAGTATCCTTTGTTTTGCCCATCCTTCCATTAATTGAATCCTTTACCCAATCTATACCGATTGCTTGTTGTGCCCAAAGCACCACTCCCTAGGTACCTGGGATACACTGGTGGGAAACCAAGCAATCAAACAACCAACTAATCAATATCCTGTCTTTGCAGAGCTCTCATTTTCATAAGGGGAGGCAGAAAGTAAATAAGAAAAGATAGTCATATAGTATTTAAGAAGGTGATAAGTGTCCTGGGGAAAACTCTTAGAGCAGAAGAAGGCAGATGATTGAGCAGATAAAATTTTTCACTTGATGCTCAAGGGAGGTCTTGCTGAGAACATGTCATTCCAAGACTTGAAGGAGAAGAGTGATTGCACCTGCAAACACCTTAGGAGAGGGTAGTCCTGGCATGAGTGCGCAGCCCCTAAGACAGGATCCTGCCGGCGGATTTGAGGAACAATAAGGAGGCCAGCATGGCTGAAGCATTGAAAGGGCAGAGAAGAATAGTCAGAAATGAGGATGGAGGGGTGCCACTGGCCACAGTCAGTTAAGCGTCCAACTCTTGGTTTCAGCTCAGCTCATGATCTCAGGGTTGTGAGACTGAGCTCCACTATGGGCTCCTCAGGGAGCTCAGAGTCAGCGTGGGACTGTCCCTCTCCCTCTACGTTCCTCCTTCCCCCGCCCCCACCCTGGCTTTCTCTTAAAATAAAAAAAATAAATCTTTAAAAAAAAATGAGGATGGAAAGACAAAAATGGCCTATTGTGACCTGCTCTGCAAAGTTTCAGCTGCTCCCAGAGTAATTTTTTCTTTCTTTCTTTTTTTTTTTTTTTAAAGATTTTATTTATTTGACAGAGAGAAACACAGTGAGAGAGGGAGCACAAGCAGGGGGAGTGAGAGAGGGAGAAGCAGGCCTCCTACTGAGCAGGCAGCCCGATGTGGGACTCGATCCCGGGTCTCCGGGATCATGACCTGAGCCGAAGGCAGTTGCTTAACCAACTGAGCCACCCAGGCGTCCCGTAATTTTTTCTTTAAAAAAAAAACTGATTTTATCAAATAATGCGTATGCAGTTTGAAACTTCAAGTACTGAGAATGAGAAACAGCCCTGCCTTACCTCACTTCACCTCTCTCATCTGTCTTCCTGAGGCCACAACTTTCAACTCTTATTTTACAGATTTCTTTTCCTTTTTAAAAGTGCCCGCAGTTCTTGGTCATGCTGCTTCGAAGAAGGAAGAGGTAGACCAGACAAACAGCAGTGGGCAGCAAAGTTAAATTTATTAAGCGATAGTACAATGTTTATTGAGTGACGGTACAAAGCCCTCGAAGAGGGAGGGGACCCAAGAGGGTTGCCACCAGAGTTTCTAAGTCTAGGGTTTTTTAGGTGCTTGTTGGCTAATTGTTTTAATCTGATTAACCCTCAACTCGCCTGTCATCCAATCAGGTATTTATCTCCTACCTGTCACATGGGCTCCTTCCAGGGTGGTGCAAAATTCTTTTAAGGGTGGTTTTCTCTTAGGAATGGAGAAGGGGGAGCCTTGCCCCTGTCTGCCTTTTTTTCCAACTATCCTACAGCTATCTCTTCTGTAATTTCACTTCATAATTTTGTCATAGTTTAACTGTGATTTCTTGTCTTATGAATTTTAAATATTATATACTAGTTTTTTATTTTGATGAGATACTGCCTTTTTATTTTGATGATGTGTTTATCTTCCAACTGAAATAGCCCCCTCTCTCCTCTCCAAACTGGCACCATGGAGATCATCTTTTAGAGATATTCAATATTATAACTATGTAAATGTTGATGACTGCCAAGGAAAGTAGTACACTCTGATTACACTTTTTAATCAGCTGTTTCTTTCCCTTTCAGTTAGTAATGCCTTTCAAAAATTTTTTCATTCATTTTCTCAGTACCAATTGCTAATTTTCCCCAAATCTGTAAAATCGCTCCAGATTGCCAAAACACCTATAGATTTCAATATTGTCTGATGTGGTCCATGGAGTAGGTAATACAGTATTTCTATTTTTTTTTCTTTGAAATCCCTCTGTTCCAATTGGTGGCACCATAGACTGCTCTCTATGTGATATCCTCAGGTTTTCCTTCCTTCTGATTGGTGTTTCATCGGTTACGACCCTGGTTTCCAGAATTTCACGCCTCCCCTTATTGATTTATTCCCTTGTGTTTGGTCGAGTACTGAAGCACATCCTCCAACAGCTTCCAAGAAAAAAAAAAAAAAGATAGAAGTTTTGAGATTGTCAGTTTCTTGTAGAAATCTCAGGCTTTTCGGAATGGTCTGGTCCCGTATTTACATGGTTTTGCCGCAGCCTGAAGTGGGGAAGTAAGGAGAAGCATCCTTTATAGTAAGGCTTGTACCATGAATCGCCCTGGCTCTCTCTGGTCCACGACTGTCCTCACAAAGGCTAGAAAGTAATGGGAAGGACGCAGGGTGATAACTGACCTCAGAAGGATCTGTTCTCTTTGTAAGTCCTGGGGAAGGTGCTGCCTCCAGCTGCTGGTTTTCTACAGAACATGGAACTCAAGCACCTTTGTTTCCACCCAGTGACAAATATCAGCAATTCCCTGGCAAGAGGAAATGTCTTTCTCAGCATCTTTTTGCAGAATTAAATGATCTGTAATGTCTTTGGTTGAATTAACATGAAAGTATATACTAAGGCTCAAATCAGTAAAAGATCAATATTTTTACAGCTAGATAAGTCTACATAAACATAGTTCACTTCAAAAAAGTTTAAATACACTGAACAGGCAGGAAAAAATGAAATTATTGCAATCTATCAAAGTCAAGCTAAGTACCAACCTGTAGGTCTCAGGTACATTAAAAACTGAAATAGTATAGATTATATAATGTAGTTATTTTTCTAAGTAGTTGAACAAATTGTGCTTGTATTTATTAAAATAGCTCTGACATGAAAGTTATGTTTCCTAGCCAAAGTCAAGTTCTCATTATTTTTAGACACCAAACCATAAATTCTAGAAATTATAAAATTATTCCTTGAAATTCTAGAAACTTTGGAAGGTATCCTTCCAAACTTACAGGAACAAAATCATCTGAGTATCTTCTGATCATTATGCCGTTAAAATTTTAGTAAAGAATTAAAATAAATTTTCTGCTTCATGAGAACAAAAAGTTAAAGTTATTAATTGTGTTAAAGTGGATAAAAATTGTTAAAGCTCAAAACAATTATTATATTACCTATGGTCATCTAAGAACATAATGAGAGCACAAAACCAGTACATGAAGAAATACAGGGGTGCCTGGCTAGCTTAGTCCGAAGAGCATGTGACTCTTGCTCTTGGGGTCATGAGTTCAAGCCCCATGCTGGGTGTAGAGATTACTTAAATAAATAAAAATTTAAAAAAAGAAGGCTATATTACATAGTAGATGATCTCTAAATATCAGTTTGAAGAAATGGATGAATAAATGAATATTAAAATAAGCAAAAGAAATTAAATTCAAGGTTTTGCTGAAAGCTAATCTGAAATACATTAATTGTGTTCCAGTCTTTAAGTCACAAAAAACAGCAGGTGTGTGGACTTTAAGAGTTTGAAGAAAAAGGGTAAAAATGAAAATCCAAATGAAAGCCATCCTTCGACTACAGATTTCTTTGTATTATTCTGTTAAATGAGTATGTCTTAAAGCCTTCACTGATAGATCTCCAAATAGCTTCCATTCTGTTAGGCATATTTAGAAAAGGGGTGTGTTGATCTTTCACTTCCTCCCTGAGTAGGGGGGGAAAATTGGGGGAGGCAAGGGAGGGTGAACCATTTTTCAGGTGTCCCTCTCAAGAGGCTGGCTGCCAGTTGAGGACAACTCCGAAGGAAGAAAATGGGATCACTGGGGGTGAACGCTTAGATGGGAGGAAGATGACAATCTGAAACCAGGTCTCCCCTATGAGGGATCTGTGCAGGCTCTGCCTCTAGAGCCCACAAAGTGATGTACACAAAAGAGATTCAGCTTTTGGGCCCCATCCATGGTGAGGCATTAGCTAGAGAATGAACAACTACTAACAAGGAGAGGATTTTTAGAATAATCTTTTCTTTTCTGTCCTCTGTGATTCTCAAATTAAGCAGTGCTTAACAAGTAGGATGGGAAAGGAGATAAAGGATGGATTAAATCTCTCTTTATCCTTCAAACTTCGCAGGTCTGAGTTAAGGAATGGGTAAAAGATGAGGTTTGAATTGAGTTTGAAATTGATTTTTTAAACAGAACTGGACTTTTAAAAACCAAAAGTGACCAGAAGATTGTGGAACCCGTCCAAGATGTCATTATATGATGGGAAAGTGAAATTCAATGTAGCCTCATTGGACATAATGACTTGATCAAAAATAAACATGCTTATATCTATATTCCACTGAGTTGATACTCCAGAGTTACAATTTTACTCAGAAATGAACAACAGAACCTTTGTTCTTCTTCAACTTGTCTCAAAATCTAGTAATCTTTGACCATTCTCAAGACAAAGAAGTCAGTGCTTTAACAACAGGAAAAGTCTATCATAACCTTTTTTTTTTTTCACAGTGAAAAAATAAGAACTTGATAACGACCTTTTAAGTAAGTAAGCAATATTGCAACTGATCAGTGGTAACTAGAGAATTCCTAGCAAATTCATGCCTGCTGGAGAAAAAGACTATGTATGCATTTTTTATCAAGTTAATAAATTCATTTTTAAAATCACCATTTGGTATGTTATCTGATGTTTAATCACAAAGAATGGTTGGCCAACCTTAATTAAGTGATGCTATCATAACTGCATGGCATGAGTAGCAAGTATGTACAACAGACTGATTGTGGCAAGGGACTGGACAGTCTTGCTCAGCTTGGTGGTCCCAGGACCGAGCCCATTGGCTGACACATCATAAGTGCTCCGTATGGAAAGAATGCATAGAGCACTTGAATGCATAGAGCATTCAAAACAGGGAATCTGTGGGAAACAGCTCTGGTTTTTCTTTTTCCTACATTAATAAGTAAATCTGCTGATTTTTCTACATGGTTATGGAATTCAGAAGACGTCCAGAAAGTGATAGTCTAAGGTTTTTGCTTCACTAAAGGCATGCAAGAAGGATATTACAAATCAATCTTTATCAATGAACAAAATAGAGAAATGAATAATCACCTTTTTCATGACACTGGATTATAAGAGGTGAAAGAAAATTTAGGAGGACAGATGATGGGGACAAAAGAATCTTTCACACTCTGAAGTGCATTACAGGATAATTCTTACAACCATTTCGGTAAATAAAGTCAAAGGCCAGTAACTTGTATTTTCTAAAAATACTCTCCTGCAATAAAAAAATTTCAAAAGACTAATTATAAACAAATTTTTCTGGTTTAATTTGTAAAATATTTTCATTAAATTTTAGAATATATTAACTAAAACATTTTTTTGGTCACTATGCAATTTCATAATATTCGCTGAATCATTTAAGAAATGATCTATGTTTTTTATTATATTCTGGAAGGAACACAGAAAGAATTTTAAGGGCTCATTGTTCTGTTTCCCCAATTATTAACCACTTCAACAACATACATCTCTTTCTGCAACATTTACCTAAATTTAGCTTTTATTATCTTGCTCACAAACTTTACATTACATTGCCTCATCCCTATTTTTAGTTTTGCTTTCTCACTTTGAGTAGGTTGTGAACATGAAAATGAGATTACTGGCATGCATCAAGCCTGCCTGAATTACGGAAGGGACTTCTTCAACTACTGCTCTCTGTTACTACTTTCATTCTTAAGAAAGACACATTACTCAAAATCTAAGGGCATTCATGGTCGTAAATATTAGAAACAGAATGGGATACATACACAGGACACACTGAGATCCTCCCTTCTCTTTGGGCTTTGACACTTTAATCCAAGCTCTCCTACTTACTAGCTACATGATACTGGACAAGTTATTTGACCTCTCTATACGTCATCTTCATCTGTGAAATGGATATGACAAAGCTTTTGGTTTGTCATTATAGTGAAATTACATTAAAAAAATGAAAACCACTTAGTAGTGCCTAATACAAGCGTCATATGCAAAAACAATGGTCATTGTGCTTACTATTAGACCTTTCAGTAGTGAGTTCATCATCTTCATTTTTATCCCAAACACTGATTATAGTACCTATCAAAAAATATATATAAACACAACTTCTGGCTCTAGGTATATCCATATATTTCCATATCCTTCTACCAATGCAAAGATTGAGAGCAGGGAGAGACATCTAAATGGATTGTGGCATCATGGCTTAACTTTACCTATATTCTAGAAGGAACCACTATATCAGCCTGTTAGTTGTTTTCCTCTACAAACAGATATAGATACTCCCAACATCTTTTTGACAATTCAAAATCTTTCCTATCCCATGTTGTGAGCTAGTCTCTGGCACCAAGAAATTCATAGACTAGAATGAGAAATGTACAATGATTATACAATGGGATCCAAAAAATAAGAAGTACATCAGAACCATACAATTTCACAGAAGAAGGAATGACTTTCTTGGAACACTGAGAAAGGAATCAGAGCTACACGATGTTTGTGTTCTGTCGTGAAGGCTGAGAGGTCTCTCCTGGGTTGTCCTGGTTTTCTGAGTTGCCACGGCTTTGACTTCGTTCATATTTATGACCGTGTGGATCTAATTTCAGTTCAGCCTTTCTATTTACCCTCTCCACGGTCATGTTTCTTACTTTCTTCCAGGTCCTAAGCCTGACCTCTGCACTCTGTAAACCAAATACGGATTCTTGACACTTGTATCTCAGGTTTCAGTGCTTGTTTCCTGTTCCCTCTCAGTGAACTCGGTATACTGCGTCAGTCTTATCTCTACCCAAACTTTGGACATGAAAGTATCTATCAACTGAGATTTTTCTAGAATTTTCTTCAGAAGATGGATCTGGCTCTATTCCAAGATCAGCGCAGGCCCCAACATTTACCCTTGGAGAACACAGCTGTCGCTGTTAGTCATGCAATTAGGTCCTGAGTCACAAATGATATTTCTAGAATTTGCCTGCACTTTGAAAGCTCCCTCTTGTCCCAGGTCCCAAGTGTGGTCCACAGTAATCCTTAAAAGGTACTCCTCAATCCTTATGCTTCATGTAACACTACTTGAGGGGATCAGTCAAGCTCACACTGAAAGCTGCTCCACCGGCCGGACCAGGCCTGTACAGAGCTTCAGGGCCTTCCAGCCAGATCTGGTCCTTGCCTGGGCCAAGGCCCGAGTCTCCCTTTTCCCAGGTCAACAGCCAACTCCCTCTCCTAGCCTCAGCTCCAACTCCTAAGAGCTCTGGGATGTGAGTTCTCTCAGAAGGGAGAGAGAGGAGACTAGATCAAGTTTCTAAATGATCATTCCATTCAAATGAAATCTGAGCTTAGAGGAACTTTGAAAATGAAACAAAACTTCTGATAACATAAATGTGAACTTGTACAGATAGCAGAATTTATCATCTATATATTCAGCATTATCATCTATATATTCAGCATTACAGGTAAAATATTAAGACCATAAGAAAGTGAGGCAGATGCAGAAAATGTATTTGAGAGATCTGGAAATCATTTATGAATATATTTCTAAGCATTAGAATTTAGAGGCTTTTTGAGTCATGACTGAAAAGAAATGTAATCAATTTGAATTGGGCTGTGAATTGCAATGCCTAATGGGATTTTCAGAGAACAGGAAGAAAAATGGAATATGTTCTCATCACTGCTGTTTCAGTTCAATGAAAGCCAATAGTACTGAAGGGCCTTGGAGGTTAAGAAATTTTTAATACTCTGGAACTTGAGTGGTAAGACAAGCTGAAAGAGAGAGAGAGAAGAAAGCAGTGATGACAGGTTTTATCTAAGGCAATTTAAGATACAACGATTTGCCTCTTTATAATAATGAATAAACCGAAGTATTAGATAGGATTTGCTGATTCTTTCTGTAGTGTCACCCAATGAGCAATTCCTCATGCACTCTCATGAACTGTTCTGTTCTACTTCTCACATATATACTCTGTATTAGTTTTCTCCTAAACCACTTGTGAACAACTCCCCTGCACTCTTTGGTAGACTGTAGGTATATGAAATACTTCCCCTTGTAGGAAGATGTGCTTATTCTTAGAGGAGCATCCACCTTGTTCTGATGTACAAGTCAGTGGCACTTCTTGGAGGAACTTCTCAATTTACTCAAAAGAAACACATTCAAAAATATTCCTTCATCTATCCAAAGGAATCATAGTGATATAATTGAACTTGCCACTATTCTTGCAGGGAAGAAAAACACCGTTCAAAAACAAAAACAAAAACAAAACATAGAGGCTGACAGCAAGCTACACTTTCTCATGCTCTAGAAATTACCATTTGAATATGACAGAAGTGATTCCTATTATATGTATAGTATAATTACTCAAAACAGCAGATTAAAAGACTTCCAAAAAATTCCTTTAATTGCAGAGACACATTCTGAAATGTATGGGAATAATACCATTTTGGGATTGAGGGAAACATCTACGCCCTGCTTCTTTTGATCTGTCTCATAACAACACCACGCAAAGAACATGAGAAAATCCATCAAATACTTCCATGGTTAACGGAGATCTTCTCTGAAGGGAATTCAACGGGTAGGGTGAAACCTGTGAGAGCCACACATATTCTTGGATGTCCTTGAATGCTTAAATAGCTCAATGTTTCAGTACCAACTCTGTACATTTTCAGGTATTATTTTCTGCTATAATAGCATTTAAATATTTCACCAAGAGATGTTACTTTCCCACTTACTGGGAAAAAATTCCTTTTCTGTTCTCCTCCTCCTCCACCTCCTTCTTTTCTCTCTCCTCCTCTTTCCCCTCCTTCCTCCTTTTTCCCCCTTGAACTAGGTCAACCAATGGACCCAGAAGGTACCATAAAATATAAGGGAAAATGACAACTGTTTAAAACTCTAATTGAATACTGAATAAATAATAAATGCAGGAAATGGATTACTTTGCCTTCTGTACTATCATGCCTCTTTATTTCCAGCCAACACAATCGCTTAGTGTTTCTTGATCACTTGTTCTTTTTACCCAAAGAGCAGAAACATTCACTGCACGTTGCTTGCAAAAGGGGCAGAGAAAGATGGTGTGTACAGCTTTAGGGGAAGGAATGCTGAGACAGGCAGGAAGATGGTTTTCCTCTTGGTGAGGAAAGTGAAGAAGACCTTGTAGCTAGCTAAAGCCAGGGATCCTGGTGAAATAGAGGGGTTAAGGCAGGCAATGACAGGAGAGCAGACTAACCAACCACTCCACTGTGCTCTAGGGTTATGGGGAGAGAGGAGTACATGAAGGGAGGTAGGAGAATGACAATGACAAATGTCCATACTTCTGAAAGCACCACAGCAGCAGCAAAACCTGAAATCAAAAGTATCTATGTAAAAAAAACTCCACATTCTGGTTTTTGAAAGAAATATTGGTCCACCCCCCCCCCCCAGGGAATTAGTGCATTGAACTGTGTATGCTAAGAAATTTCAAATCTTATCCTATCACTATTATGAATAAAGCCATGTTTACTGATGATACAAGGGTTCACATAGAGACTTTGGGATCAGCAGACATGCATTCAAACCTTAGGTCTGCCATCTTCCAGTTATGAATTTAAGGGAGCTAAAGATGAATAAAGTGAAGAACACCAATGTCTATCAGAGCGTTATAAATTATATGAGCATCAAGGGTTTGGTACCACATATGTCTCAAAAAATTGGTCATTATTCATAATGAAAATGTTAAGCTAGTGTCTCTCGTCACACAGGCATGCTGATTATTAAATAAATCCACTGCCAATTTAGAGATTAAGGGAAATTAACAACAGAGAGAAAAAAAAAACTGGCTTCATAGTTACGGATGGAAAACACTCCACCCCAAAGAACCTATTGACTCAATCCCTCAAACATACTACTCTGTACTTAAACCAATTACAGAATCATCAATGCTAACGTGCTTCTCTTTTAAAATGTATATATATACTTTGGGGCGCCTGGGTGGCTCCGTCTTTAAGCGGCTGCCTTCAGCTCAGGTCATGATCCCGGAGACCCCAGATGGAGCCCCACGTTGGGCTCCCTGCTCGGCGGGAAGCCTGCTTCTCCCTCTCTCACTCCCACTGCTTGTGTTCCCTCGCTAGCTGTGTTTCTGTCAAATAAATAAATAAAATCTTTTGAAAAATAAATAAATAAAATGTATATATATCCTTATTAACTTTGGTCATTCACAATGAAGCACACTGACCAGATAGATAATCAGTGAAGAAATATGCAACTGAGTAGTCAAGACAAAAAATACAAGACTTCACTGGGAAAAGAGGAAGAACAACTGACTAATTAGGAGCCCAAAACACTTGGCAAGAAGGATGCAGAGAAGGTGCAGCAAGAGTGGATACTGGCCTTCCACGTGCGGCCTGAAGCATTGTGTATCTGGGGAGGGTGGGAGAAGGATACTTCAAGGGTGAAGAAAGATGCTAAGTTAAACTTTTTTGGTTTTTTTTAGATTTGTCCGGGTATCTGAAAGACCCGGTCTTAGAAATTATTTCTTTTTTAACTTTTTGGTGTACAAACTATAGATGGCCAATTCCTTGTATATCCCATCCTCAAAAGGTCAGTCTGAGTCCTCATGAAGACTCTTGAATGATCCTTTAAAACCAAGAGATCTTTATTTCTGAGATTAATCATGTGCAACACTAGAAGATTCATAAAAGCATAACACTGAATATAATACAACTTCATACATGAAGCCTTCACTGCAAGACATGATATATAAAAATATCTCCTCTCTTCCAATAGTTCACATTTCCTTAAAATACTGTTTTTTAAATATGTCTCTCAATAAATCTCTTTTAAAAAAAAGGAAAGAAAGAAAAGGAGCTCTGCTATTTTTGGTAGAAAAGGTCTGAAAGAATTCTAATCAGTTTATGGACTCACTCCCACCAAGCACCATCAACTTCCTAGGTGTCCTCATTTTCTTACACTAAAATTCCAAAACCTGTCTCCAAAAAATACATAACTATGATTATCCCACACCTGCAGAACCTGAGGGGAGGCAAAACAAGACAGGGAAAGACAGGTCTGGTTTATTTTTCTCATTAAGGTCACAGCCAGACTTGTGTTGTTAGGCCAATGCCTTTTTTTTATGGGACCTAAAACCAAGAGTACATCCTTTGTTTTCAAAGAGAAGTAACATATCTTTTCTACGCATTTAGATCTCAAAATAGCTAAAGATATTTAAATAACAGAGAGAATCAACTTATGCAAATAAAAGACTTCAGAGAACATATTTCACTTCCATCTTCCACATTCTAGGAAAGAGGTATTGTTTTTGTTGTTTTTTTTTTAAAGATTTTATTAATTTGACAGAGAGAGCACAGCAGAGAGGGAACACAAGCAGGGGGAGTGAGAGAGGGAGAAGCAGGCTTCCCGCCGAGCAGGGAGCCCAATGTGGGACTCAATCCTGGGTCTCTGGGACCCTGACCCAAGCCAAAGGAAGTCCCTTAACCAACTGAGCCACCCAGGCGCCCCGAGGTATTGTTTTTTAAATGAGGGTGACACTTTCATGAAGAGTTAGCTATCACGACATTTAGGCTATTTTTCATTTTTAGAGTCCATTCACTTTTAGAATGATAAATCCCAACATTAGACTAGAAGCTAAATAAGAAAAATAATGAGCATAGACAATACACTCCCCCCAAATCCAAAAGAGTCTATCAAAATCCAAGGATATGGGGAATATATATATATATACACACATATATATAAAAATAATAAATAAAGAGTTCTAGTAATCTGTTAGCAAAAGAACAAACTCTTAATGGGGTAAAGAGAAAAAGATCTGTACAAAAGACAATTCATAACCAACGAAATACAAATAATAATAAATACAAGTGTGTTTAACCTTACTCATCAATAAATGTAAACTAAAACAACAATAGGTTTTTTTCCTTTTTTTTCTTTCCTTTTTTTGGGGGGGGGGTACATCTAAATATTTAACCATAAGGTGACCCTTTCATTCACTATTGACAGGAGAACCAAATGTTACCTGCTTTCCCAAGGGCAGTTTGACAGTCTGCATCAACAGTTTTAGACATATGCACACCTTTGTGGTAGAACTTTTACTTCCAATAATTTACCCTAAAATAGTATTTAGACAGGAGCTATTAGGACCTGAATTCAGAAGTCAGCTAGTCCTGGATCTGAATCTCATTTTAATCAACCGTTTATTAGGTCTTTGAATGTGACCAAGGCATTTAATAGCTCATTTCCCTTTCTATGCATCCTACACAAGGCTTACTCTTCTCAACTTTCTCACAGTCTTATCCTTGAATGAGGATAAAAATGGGTAGCTGCCTAGTGAGATTATTATATTCAGCTGAGGAGACACATGTAAACTATTAGCATACTATCTGGCACCTGATAAATATTCAGAAAATCTTGCTTAGAATTAAGAAGTTGATATTAAGAAGGGAACAGATATGGAATTACGAGAATGTTCATTAATATACTGTCATAATGGCAAAAGAACTGGTCAGAACACAGTTTAATGAAATATTTTGACAGTGATTGTTAATTACCCCCAACAACCATCTTCCTCCTTCTCCTACAGTGCTAAAATGTTTTGCTAGGCATCCAGCTATCCAAAAGACACCTTAAATTTTCAGTTCTCCCTTGTGGACACATAGATAAGTTGGGCGAAGTTAATGTTTGATTTCTGCACTGTATCCTTAAAGGAAAATGTAGACCATGCCATTTCCCTATTTGCCTTTCCCACCAGCTGGAACTCCCACATGGCTGTGTACCATGAGAGACACAGGGAAGAGTATTAACCCCAGAGATGGTGGAACAGCAAGATGAAAGGACTCTGGGTTCTGACACTGTGGGGCACCAACCATCTCCAATGAGGGAGCTCCATCAAGTTTGGACTGATGAGGACAAGAGAAAGAAACATGACTCTTGTTTGACCTCACAGTCACTTGGGTTTTCTCCCATGTAATCAAACTATATTCTAACTAATTCAGCAATTTAAAATCAGATAGCAAATTATTTGTTATATTTTAAATTCAAAAGGCAAATCACTATTTGTATAGGGCAAACTTGTTTAAAACACGTGCTTTTCTCCTTCTCTCCCTCTTTGTGTGTGGTATGTGTGTATATGTACATAGAAGATTGTCAGGAGAGAGGTAAACTAAAATGTTAAAAATATTTGTCACTGATGGAATTATGGGTGACACTCATTTCTGCATATTTAGGCAATTTATGAATATTTGCAATGATGATTTCACAATCTTGAAGAAATAGATTATTACAAAGAACAAGGAAACTCACTGTCATGCAGAAAATATTATACACTGTTGAAAGGTTAGCACATTTTGGAAAGTTTTAAATTATTATTATCTTTATTCTGGGCAAGTCCCAAGTGCCTTATCAGAAAGGTTGGATTGTTTTCTTGGGTTCTTGCGTGAAATTTATACACACACACACACACGTATACATACTGTGTGTGTGTGTGAGAAGTACTTATAGAACTCTAAGATTTATCAGACAGAATGACTTCGCTTTTCAAATGGTGACATAGCAAAGCCAAATTTAATATTTGTGAAATAATCATGTTAAATATTATGTTGCAAATAATTTTTTTAAAAGATTTTATTTGAGAGAGAGAGTGCGCAGGTGGAAGGAGGGGGCAGAGGAAGAGGGATAAGCAGACTCCCCGCTGACCGGCGAGCCTGACTCGGGCTGGATCGATTGCAGGACCCCAAGATCATGTCCTGAGCTGAAGGCAGACACTCAACCAAATGAGCTACCCAGACATCCTACAAATACATAATTTTTAATGTTTTCAATTATTTTGACAATGGAGAGATGATACATTCTATAGATCTAATGTTTCAACCAATCAGATGTCTGTACCCCTTCCTTTGACGACAGGCTTTATGTTTGAAGAAACTAGGGTGCTTCTCCACTCCCACCAGCCCTGCCTTCTTTTCCATCCATCAAATATGCCAGTTCTGGCAGAAAAGGAGAGGCCTTTGGTGGAAAGTTTTACTCTTCTTTCTGCAATACTAAGGGCTATAACATTAAAAGCATATATTTTATAAGAAAAGGTTGTGATCAAATAATTTTACACCCATCCTGGTTGTCTTTCATATGTGAAGAAAAAAGAGGCTTTAACATATATATCTTGATACAGAAAACAAGTCATCTAAGTCTCCTTTGAACAGTGACATCCAGGAGGAGCCCAACCAATAATGATAAAATTACAGTATAAAACAACAGAACTTAAACTCTGAGGCATATAAAGTACTCCAGATAAATCTTAGAAAGCTCGTTGCCAGACTAAATTATTAATGTCTAAAGAAAATGTAAATAATACTAACTTAATGACAATGTTCTGTATTTAAATAACAAATCTGTATTTTCGACACCAAGTACCAGTCACAGAGAAGAGGAAGGAAGCCGGTTGGTGGAGAGAGAAGAAGGCTACTGGTAGGTGGGTGATGGGTTTCATGTCTGCTCTGGTGAAGGATTCAGAGGAACATTTTTTCTCTGGCCATTCAGAGAAAAACAGTTTTAAAACATTCTGATGGTTAAAATGAAAGAAGAATTTGAAAATCTGACCCAGGAAAAGATAAATGCAAAGTCCAGACAGTGCATAAAACAAAAACCAGAGGACATAAACACTGAAGATACATAAATATGACATAATGACACAAGATGAAGGAAAGATGTTTAAAAAAAACAAACTTGAGATTTCAGAAAAAGTCAAAATTGACTACATGATATTTTTCAGGGTCATTTAGAAAAGACACATGAAATGTGAAGAGTAAAAGGAAAGCTTAAGAATATGTCAGTGCAAATGAAAGAATGACATGGTGGTACCAGCCAAAGTAGAATTCAAGGAAAATCAAACTAGGAAAAAACAACAAATATTCACTGAGCTCCCTATTCTGTGCTAGGCACTGTGCTGGGGACTGTGTCCAGAGAGAACAAACACACAGATCCTTCTGAGGCTTACTAAGGAGAAGAAATAAAAAGAACATCATTTAGGAAAATACCAAAGTGATAAGCACAAGGAGGAAAATGAAGAGGAGATAGACACAAGGCATGTGGTAGGGGGAGGCAGTCACAAGCTTACAACAAAGTGTCCAATAAAGTCCTCAATAAAAAGGTAACACTGAGTGAAAACCAAAGAGGGTAAGGGGGTGGAACATGAAGAGCTAGAAGAGGGCATTTCAAACAGAGGGAACAGCAAAAACACAGCTCAGAGGAGACTGGGGGTGACACAGTAGCAGCAAGGAGGCCCGTGAAACGAGAATGAGGGTGTGGAGCAGGGGAGGCCTTAAATAACAGGGGACCAGATCATTCATGGCTTCCTGAAAACTGTAGAGACTGGGACTTTTACTCTGAATGAATAGGAAATTGGGGCATGACATGATTTGACTTACATTTGAACAAAACCACCCTGGCTGATTTGTGAGGCAACACAAGGAGACCAGTAGAGAGCTAGTAAAATAGCCCTGGTATGAGATGGTGGCAGCTTGGACAGATGGCAGTGGTGGCTGGAGAAAAGATGACCTAAGAGACTCACTGAAGTGTGCTGATGGATGAGAGGTAGGCTGCAAGAGAGGAGGGAGAATCCAAAGGACCTCAAGATTTTTGGCCTAAGCAACTAAAATGTGAAGTTGTCATTTGCTGAGATAAAGAAGACAGTGGAAGTTGGGAACTACAGTGGAGGAAGAGGAGGAGATCTATTTGGGGCAGGTCAAGTTTGAGCGGTGGGCCGTTGGCTATGGAACTGCAATTCAGGCAGATGTCCTGGCCTAGTGATACAAACTTGAGAATCATCCACGTAGAGAATATAGGGAAGAGACAGCAGTGTGAGTAGCACAGACAGAAAAGAAAATTGTTCCAAGGAATGAGTCTCAGGGACTCCCACATGGAGAAGCTGGGAGATGAAAAGGAACCAGCAAAAGTGAAGGATGTGGCAGTCAGACAGACAGCCAGGAAAAGCAGGCAAGGGTGATGTTGTGGAGGCCAAGAGGACAGAGCGTCACCAGAAAGACAAAGTGAGAGTTGTCAAAGTTTGCTTATAGATCAGTAAAATGAGGACCAAGAGTATTGACTATTGGATGTAGCAATGTAGACAGCCTGTTGAGATTAATGAGGACTTTTTTTGAAGTGGTAGAAACAAAATCCTGTTTAGAGAAGGTTCAGGAGCAAATAGGAAAAGAGCATATGGAGATGGTGAGTGTAGGAAACACTTTGCAAAAGTTCGGCTATTAGTGGAAGGAGAGAAATAGGCCAGAAGTCAAGAGAATTTTTTTTTTAATGGTAAAAATAATAGTACATTAAGAAACACCCATTATTTTAACTGCACTTACTGATTAATGTGTATAAGCTAATAATCTGAAAGAAAATACCAACACTTTAATTATGAATAGATATAATGCAAAAAAAAAAAAAAGAAAAAAGAAAAGAAAAAAGAATGCTGTTGGAAACACGTGAGCTTTAGCTGTAAGCATTCACACAAAGCCTTGCTTCCGGATGGGAAGAAGCCCTTCCAAAGTCATTCACAGAACACTGCTTTTGCCCAGAAGACAATGTCTTTTCTTTTCTTTCTTTCCATCTTTTTTTTTTTAAAGATTTTATTTATTTATTTTTGAGAGAGAGAGACAGAGCAAGCACAAATTGGGGTGGTGGAGGGAGGGAGAAGCAGACTCCCCACTGAGCAGGACTCAATCCCAGGACCCTGGGATCCTGACCTGAGCTGAAAGCAGATGCTTAACCAACTGAACCACCCAGGTACCCCAGAGGACAATTTCTTTTCTTTTCTTTTTTTTAAGATTTTATTTATTTGACAGAGAGAAACACAGCCAGAGAGGGAGCACAAGCAGGGGGAGTGAGAGAGGGAGAAGCAGACTTCCCGCCGAGCAGGGAGCCCGATGTGGGACTCGATCCTGGGTCTCCGGGATCGTGACTTGAGACAAAGGCAGTTGCTTAACCAACTGAGCCACCCAGGCGCCCCCCCCCCCAGAGGACAATTTCTTACCAAAAAATTCCGAGGTCATAGTAAGTTTTTCCAAAAACATAGACTACACATAACTGGATGACTAATATTACATCCAAATAACCATAACCATAATGGCAGATTTTTTTTTTGCCAGATTTCTCATACTGAATGTTTAACCCCATTTTAAATAATGAAAATAATTAAAATCTCCTTAAATAGCAGAATGAAAATATAATATCACTTAAAAATTAATGTTAAATCCGACGTAAGTTATTTCTTGTCTTTGCTCATAATTTTAAAACTTCAACAGTTTAATTCATTTCCTATATAATTGTATTTTAAAATCTGATTTTCCCAAAGAAAATCCCATAAGAATTTTAACCATGGCTTACAGCTACTTGTCAGTTCTTCTTCAGATCTCACATTGCTGCCTCTAGCTGTTATACAATAAAATATTAGGTTTTTAAACTTCTAATAGCCTGGTTAATATTCTATCAAGCATCACTATTTAGCTCAACAAACAACTTCTTTCTACAGTGTCTTCTAATCAAATATCTGAATATTATAATTAATATTATAATTATTTTCTTCAGATGTGTTGTTTTCTCTTAATTTTGCATTTCTTAAATTATAATGATTACATTTTGTCCTGGAGATGTTAGAACAAACATTTCAAAATAATTTCTTAAATCATCTATGACTCACTATTGGTACAATATATACTAACTTAAAATAATGACCATTTTTTCAGTATCGTGATTATATACTTCGGTGGATCTTTAGTCCTATTCTAACCAGGACTAGTTTTCCTGAATTGGGTTTTCTTACCCTTATTATCCATAGAATTGTGAAGTCACAGAAGTCTGTGTGAGGCATTTGTGTCTGCCTATCAGTCTCATAAGTAAATTATTTTTATTGCACAGAATGCTAGCTTCTATAGCATTTCATTAAACCTTTGCCCCATTGTGACAGACTCTTGTTTTCATCCATCTATTTCTTCATAATCTCTTCATATTTTGCCTGTTTTATTGTGGATTCTCCTATGCTGTCAATGAGGCCAGCGGTCCAAAGGGAACAAACTTTGATTCTTGTCCCAAGATGTAGTTTCAGAATGTCCCTCACAGTCCCCCAAGCAAGGCGGGGCATAGCGCTGTTTTCTTGCATTTTTTTTTTTTTTTTTTTTTTTACTGGTCTCTTTTCCAAGGAAAGTAGCCTTAACTCTACAGATCTGCCACTGTTCAAAAATGTTGACGCATTGGGTCCACGAGAAAAATTCTGACAATGGAGCTATTGACAGCGACAGGTAACCAGAGGCTGTTCAATATACGTATGGCACTTTGTCCCAGCTTCAATCAAACAGGATCTCACGTTATCTCAGATCTTGTTCTTCGTGAAAAAGAAGGATAAAAGGAACTGAGAGAAATGCTCTTGGCTGGCCTGGGCTGGAGTGCTGGAGGCATGAGGAGGTGTTAGGGAGAGGGATCCGGTATCTTTTTGTTTCATGAAAACCCGGGCCTGACAGGAAACATAAGGAAAACTTAGCCAAGGAAATGGTGCATCCACTGTGAAGGCCAACAAGTAGATTCTCCCACCGCTACTCCGAATAAAGAAACTTATAGTTCTCTTTCTCTCGTGTTTCTGGCCACAGTCATCTTTCTTCCCTTCTTCTGTATTCACTATTGTACTCGACTCCAATCACTTAATTTCCTTTCTTCAAAGTCTGAATGCCAAGAGGAAAAGCCCTTAGGAAGTTGTCCATGATCGTGTGCCAATTCAGTTCAAAATCTATATAGACTTGGACCTGTTAAAATGAGAATGTAATTTGATTGACCTACTTTTAGTTTACTTTTTTAAAATAAGAGGGATTGAGTGAATTTGAGGGTGAACTGAATTCTAATTCCAAATGCCGGAAATATGATCCCAAGTTTCTTCTGCTAAAGAGGGTGCTGAATGAGTTGAGGCGGTAGCAACACCTCACATTTCACAGGATAGATCCTATTGGAGTTCCTGTTTTTGAAAAGTGACTGTGTTGGAAGGAATGGCATTTACTGATTTATCCTGTAAGTACTCACTGAGCACCTACTACATAGGACGGGGGTCTTTAGAGCCTACTGCGTTTCTTTAAGACCAGACTCCTTCAGGGAAGAGAGCTATGGAAACAACTTAAACACAAGGTGAGTGCTATTTCCCTCTTTCTGGCAAAGAACAGTGATACATTAGCAAAGATTTCACAGCAGGGTTGAGAGATAACTGGGAATCCAAGGGACCACAAGTCACCAAAGAAAAAGGAGAAGTTTGAGCCAAATGAAAAGAGGATAGGTGTGGATGTTCGGGTCAAGCTGGACAGATGGCCTGAGTTCAAGTTTTGAAGGAACTTGCATACTCTGGTAGAGAAATCATCTGACATCAAGGGTGACATGAACCTATGGGTCCTTCCTAATGATGAGTAGAAACAACACAAAATCCCATCCACTATTTTCTCAGTGGCTCCCGTGGAGGGAGATCCTTATTCCTCTACTGTGTTTCATTACTTAAATCAGTCTGGTGAAGAATTTCTTTTTGACAATTATGGGGATACACGACGTAAGTTATTAAAAGATGCAAGTTCCTAAAAGCATTCCAATATCTAATGCGACGAGTTTGCAAAAAGTCTTTTTTTTCCTTTAGAGTTCTTTTTTTTTAAAAAAAAGAAACATTTTTAAAACTTAAATTCGATTAGGGGCACCTGGGTGGCTCAGTTGGTTAAGCGACTGCCTTCGGCTCAGGTCATGATCCTGGAGACCCGGGATCGAGCCCCACATCGGGCTCCCTGCTCGGCAGGAAGCCTGCTTCTCCCTCTCTCACTCCCCCTGCTTGTGTTCCCTCTCTGGCTGTGTTTCTCTCTGTCAAATAAATAAAATCTTAAAAAAAAAAACAAAAACAAAAAACTTAAATTCGATTAATTAACATATAATGTCTTATTGGTTTCAGAGGTACCGGTCTATGATTCATCAGTCTTATATAACACCCAGTGCTCATTACATCGCATGCCCTCCCCAGTCCATCACCCAGTTGCCACATCCCTCTACCACTCAACCCCCACCTCCAGCAAACTTTAGTTTGGCAAAACACCTTTTTAACATTGGCCTGAGGGGAGCAATAATTTATGGCAAACAAGCAATGACTGTAGTGTGTTTATTGAACTGTATACATTTTGGCAAGAGAACAGGCTGGTGAGGATTTCCTAGGTTAATAGGGAAGTGTCTGTGCTATTTTCCTGGCTCTGCGCATGTGTGTGGGTGATATTTAATAAAGTACAACTTTCCAGCTGTGTTCTGATCAACTGATATGTGTGTATGGGTTCACAGGTGACTAAGCAAGAACGTATGTAATACGCAAAAACTTCCCTTTATTATTGAATACCATAGTAGAATCTTGAAAGGGTTAAATAGTGGGACCTTAAATTCCAGTCTAAAAACCCCTAACTGGGATTATATGTGAACATATTTTCTCACTGAAACTGCAGTCTGGCATCCTGGATTGTAAGCAGAATGCAATAAGCAAGCATAATTACTTCCACACAAGAAAGACTATATCAATCTTTTCTTGATGACCTATTTTCAGTGAGTTTTCTCCAGTAATGCAGTCACCCAAACAAATCTCTAACATACTGTGTACTAAAGTCTCAAAGACTCACATTAAAAACAACAACAACAACAACAAAAACCCTCAAAAAACAAAAACCAAAAACCCAGCACTCCCATGTATCTCTAAGGGAAAACTCTGTATAGAGGTATACTTTCTCTGCCAGCATTCAGAAAAGACCCATCCTGTCTCACAGGAAAAGGGTTTTTAAATGCCATTATTATTAGTGGAGAGAGTATCAGGCTACAGAATTTTGAATCTTCACCTGCTTGAATGCCATTGAGTCTAATACAATTTAATCACTCATCATGTTTATAAAAACTAAGGCTTGCTTTATTTTTTCAAATTGACAGATGCTGTAAGACTCTAATTAAAAAATGTAAAGTGCGGGTGGGGGAGGGAGAGGGGAAGGGGAAAGAGAGAGAAAGAGAAAGAAGCTGCAGCTTTGGAAAGCTCCTGCCAGACAGGGAACTGGAATACTTTCTTAAGGGTATTTTATCATTTTGGGGAGTGGGGGGGGGGTGGAGGGGTTAGTATAAAAATTTGAATAAATTACTGAGGAACAAAGAGGCATCTTGTGTTTTGTTGATTTCTTCTGCCAAGAATACTAAATAGCTAAAATGCAATGAAAGGTTGGGAAGAAAATAAATTGGAATCACAGGCAAGAAAGAAGCCTGATGAGACAGATCATGCCATCCCTCTGGTGGGATGGATGGCACCCAGATTGTGATGTATCTTAAAGGATTTCAGGGCAACATGTGCTAGTCATTCTTGGCTAATTAAAAGTGATTTCATTTCATCCTTTGTGCTTCTTTCCAGGAATCCATTTTGCAGACAGCACTGTCATCTATGTTCAAAATTCTTGCCCCATTTTCATAGACTTTTAGCCAAGAATCCTATGCATATTGAGTCATTCTTTGAAATTTTAGCACCATGAGTTTACCTTTGTCACATAATAGCAGCTGCCACCACCAAAAATTAAGCCTCAATTTGGGACAGAATTCCACTATGGAAATTATGTGACATTTTCATAGCAGTAGGTGTTGAACAGAACATACAGGAGAGTGTTTTAACTTGCACATTTTACTTCAACACTTCGCTGCTGACACTATTGTGAATGTGGTAGTGTAGGGTACTTAGGAGAATTAAAAGCATTTCAGATTAGGGCTGTAAAACCCAACCAATTTGGGGATTCAATCTTCTCTTTGAGGGAATAATCTAAAATGAGTGACATAGACATATTTTTTTGTTTTTGTATGGAACAAAAAAAGGAGGGGTGTGTGAGAGAACACAAAAGAGGCTTAAATTATTGAATGGAACAGGTTCCATGTTCAAGAGGAGGAAGTGATGCTCATATGCTCACAGAGACATTTTAAAAATGAATTTACATCTTAGTCTCCCCTAATAACTTTCCACAGACTTAAAATCTAATTCATACAGTCTAACATTTACTTCATTATTCTTTATTCTGGTGTGTTCCCACCGCTGTTCATTTTATATCTGTAATCAGATTAACTCCTCAAAGAGAAAAAACTAATGAAGTCCAGGCACAGTTTTAAGCACACACTGGCTGTTCAACGAAGATCCAGTGAAATAAGTTTCACTGATCTCACCTAGATTCGACCTCCTTGCAGAGGGACAACACTGTATTCAGCTCACAGAAGAAGGAGACCTTCCACCTCTTCTTTATGTTAGAGGCAAGAAAAAGGTCGAAAATATCCAGGACAATTCCCACCATTAAGATTAATGATTTTCCCAAAGGATTTAATGTTTTAATGCTCAAAATAAAGCATAAAAGCACTGAGATGTAGAAAAACATACATATATATCCTTATTAATTGTCTGTGTATATATATGATATAGATACAATATATAATATATGCATTTATACATGTAAATATATAAAAATACTTATATAATACATCTTATATATATACATATATCACATGTCATTTACTCACTCTGAAAGCCATCAAAGGAAACTACCATAACAAATGTTATTCATTAAGAATCTATTTAGCTCTATATCTTATTATTTTTTAAAGATTTTATTTATTTGACACAGAAACACAGCTAGAGAGGGGACACAAGAAGGGGGAGTGGGAGAGGGAGAAGTAGGCTTCCTGCCAAGAAGGGAGCCTGATGTGAGGCTCCATCCAGGGGCTCTGGGATCATGATCTGAGCCGAAGGCAGCCGCTTAATGACTGAGCCACCCAGGATCCCCACTCTATATCTTAAATACAGAAGTCTTGCATCCAACTTCTGTATAGTATATTATAGATACAGTTCTTCATTATAAAAGTTAATATATGCCAACATTTTTATTCTTGACAGCTGCCACTTTATCCCTTTTCTAAGTTGAATGATTTGTTAATTTATCACTTCACGTATCCTTAATATATGTTAAGAGACATACAGTAAATAACAAAATCCTATTACATTTTTCATGGATTAAAAAAATTGCTAAAATCAATTTTAAGAATTCTGGGAAGCCGATTCTATGGATTACTTTCATTGCACTCTTTTTAAGTAAAACACAAGTTGCAAGCAATTTACAAATATACTAGTTTATGCAGTACGAATATGATACCTTCAAGCAATCTGAAATTGTAGATATTAAGAAAACCTATTTAGTGGCTGGCGGCTGACTGAAATGTAGTACCTGGTGCTCATTTTTACAAATATAAGAACTTTAGAGGTGAAGTAAATAGTTTTGATAAGACAACAAAATTAGGCTGGCACCGTGAATATAGTCAAATTCCTCCCAACCTTAGGAAAAAAAGGTTGGTTTTTGGTGTTGTTCTTATTATGACCTCTACTAAAATAGATAAAAATAGATCATTGTAAGTGGCACTATTTCTTCTTATGAATTCTCATGGCCCTGAGTTAACCAGTTTAGAGGAAATGTTTAACTTCCACTCCTACATCTCCTGGTAACAAATCTGGAGTTCTACCATTCAGTAAATGAGCAATCTTCAAGCCACCGGCCTCTATATCTCTCTTTTCTTCCCTTCCAAAGATCAACTTCTATGAACTGTTACGTATTTGCTGCCTCTACTTTTCTTTCCTAGATTATTCCTTTGACCTTACATGGTCCCTATTACACCTTCACCTTTCCAGGGAAGACACTCACTTGAAGATTATCGATGACCCACTCTCCAGAAAGTGGCCCCAACTCCCAGAAATTACACCAACTGCACTTAAATCAAATGAGGTCATGTATTTGAAAGTACCTGTTAACCATTAAATTATTATATAAAGAGGATGATATTATTATACCTCCAAATGATCTATCACATTTCCCCTTTAACTGTCACACTGAAAGAGCCTTTTTATTTTTTTTAAGATTTTATTTATTTATTTGATAGAAAGAAACACTGCGAGAGAGGGAACACAAGCAAGGGGAGTGAGAGAGGGAGAAGCAGGCTTCCCGCCGAGCAGGGAGCCCGATGTGGGACTCGATCCCAGGTCTCCGGGATCATGACTTGAGCCGAAGGCAGTTGCTTAACCAACTGAGCCACCCAGGCGCCCTGAAAGAGCCTTTTAATTGAGCTTCCTGAGTCCCAGTCTCGCTCAGCTCTAAGCCATCCTATACTGATACTTTAGTTATCTTCCTAAAATAAAGAGATAGACTCAAGTCTATTCCTGACTCAAAACCCTTCAAGAGTTTCCCAGTATGTAATGGATAAATTCCAAACTCCAAACCCTTCAATTAGCCATGGGAAATCCTACCTACTATTTGATACTTTTCCACTAGTACACACCTCTCCCAATTTTTTCCCTCCTTCTAAACAGCACCATCATTCCTAGGCCATGCTTCCATGTATACTGTCCTTCTTGCCACTAATGCCCTTCCACTCCTTCCACCCTACCAATGCCCTACCCAGCCACCCTGCAGGGTCTACATCGAACTCCACCTCCTCCTAGAAGCCTTTCCAGAAATGACTTTAGCTTACACTCCCAGACAGCTCACACTTTCAGGTTCCACAGCCTCTGCCATGGATGACAGCTACTTATGTATGGATTTTTCTCTCTTGCAAAAGCTCAGGAGACCCACAGAGGTATATTGTCTCTAGGGGAAATATTTATTTCAAGGAAGGTGCTCAATGAAGATTCAGTGAATTGATTTGTGTTTGTGTCTTCACCATTCATGTATGAATATTAAAGCAGTTGTTTGAACCATGTGAAAAAAGTCTTTATTAAATTTTAAATAGAGCTATTAGTGCTTTTCGAATACAGTAAAAACAAAATGCCTAGACCTGATAAATAATGTGCATGTAATCTGCATACGCACATGCAAAACCAAGTACTGAAATAAAAAAATGCAGCGAAATTCTGTACCTACTACATAACTGAATATAACTCTGAGTTATTTTAAAAGTTATAACATGGAGAGAGAGAATAAACAAGACAAGGAGACAACAACAATATGCATCATTGACAAAATAAAAGCTATCATGTCCCCGTGTCCTGATAAATGCCAATTGCCTCAGAAGCTGGTTCAGCTATCGTCCCACCTGCTGAAAGACTCACACCTCTGGACCAACTCCAAGAACGCCTGGCCTCCTGAAGTCTCTCTGGCTTGCCAAGGCACTGAGGTCAACCACTGTAGTCCATACTCCTCCTTCTAAGGTTACCCTGAAACTGAAACTGCCTTAAGAAGAGGAGAGAGTGATGGGAATACTTCCAGGGCCTTTGTCCTATGGCACTAGCTTTGTTTTAGGACAGCATGAAACTTGCCAATATCTCTACCTTAAGACAAATGAACTAAGATTAGTAGTATCATGAGGCTGACCTAGAATGGTGGTTTTTCAGACTTTCGCTGTACTGTGTAATCACCTGGGAAGTTTCCAGAACTACATTCGTGTCTGGTGCATTCGTGTACACCCACACATATACTTGATCCAGGGTGGGACCTAGACAGTATGTTTTAAAAGTTCCCCAGGTGTAGGGGCACCTGGGTAGCTCAGCCATTGGGCCTCTGCCTTCAGCTCAAGTCATGAGCTGAGAGTTCGGGGATGGAGCCCCACATGGCATCGGGCTCCCTGCTCAGCGGGAAGCCTGCTTCTCCCTCTTCACTCCCCCTGCTTATGTTCCCTCTCTAGCTGGGTTTTTCTGTCAAATAAATAAATAAATAAATAAATAAATAAATAAAATCTTAATAAAAAAAAAGTTTTCCAGGTATAGAGTCATCCTCGTCTGCTATAACAAAATACCATAGGCTGAGTGGCTTAAACAATATTTATTTTTCACAGTTGTGGAGCTGAGAAGTCCAAGACCGAGGGGCTAGCTGGAGAGAGCTCTTCCCGACTTACGGATGGCTGCCTTCTTACTCTGTCCTCACATGATACAGAGAAAGCAAGCTCTGGTCTCTCTTTCTCTTCTTACAAGGAAATGAATTCTACCATGGGGACTCCACTCTCATGACCTCAACCAAACCTAATTACTCCCAACAGGCCCCACCTCCAAACACCAGACGCATTGGATGGTAGGACTTTCAAGCAGGAGTCTTGAGAGGACACAGATGTTCGGTTCATGACACCAGATGATTCCAAAGTACAGGCAGGATTGCGAACCACTGACCTAGGTTAGTAGTTATTAGTCTTTTTTTTTTTTTTTTTAATCGAAACAAACATGACAGTGTATTGATGAGCAGTATGCTCCCGTGGGCAGACCAGGAGTCTGTACAAGTCTGTGTACCAGGGCAATGCCACTTTTATATATCCCATTCCAGAAATGCAAGAGGGTAAAAATGTCCCTACAGAAATCACTTTTAATTTTCTGATGACAATGTGACTGAAAACCACGAGAAAATCTAGAAAGTTCTTTATATCTGGCCAGGATTTTGTTATGGTAACCGCACAATCAGGACTCAGGTGGTGATCACGATTTCTGCTAAAAGGGTCATTTTATTAAATTTTCTTTTAAATATGTATTTATTTGACAGAGAGAGAGAGAGAGGGAGAGAGAGAGGGAAAGCATAAGCAGGGGGAATGGCAGGCAGAGGGAAAGGGAGAAGCAGGCTCCCTGCTGAGCAGGGAGGCTGATGTGGACCAATCCCAGAACCCTGGGATCATGACCTGGGCAGAAGGCAGATGCTTAAGGACTGAGCCACCCAGGCATCCCCAAAAAGGTCATTTTAAAACAGAAACATTTTCTTTTATTTCTACTCATAGTACCAAGTTGACCACTTCAGAGGAAAGGTCTAGTCTCAAGTGCCATCTTGAATTAAATATATTAGAACTTTAGAATTTAAGAAACAAGTGGTTCAGTCAGTGGCAGTGAAACAACAGAAAAATTACGGAGTAAATGTTAACAGTAGGGCAGAAAAAGTGAAAGACAGGATAATTCTCCAAGAGTGGAAAGCTATCTGCAGTCATTGTTATCAATATTCTAATAGAAAATCCTTCTTTGGGCGCCTGGGTGGCTCAGTTGGTTGGGCAACTGCCCTCGGCTCAGGTCATGATCCTGGAGACCCGGGAGCGAGCCCCACATCAGGCTCCCTGCTCGGCGGGCAGCCTGCTTCTCCCTCTCTCAGTCCCTCTGCTTGTGTTCCCTCTCTCGCTGTGTTTCTCTCTGTCAAATAAATAAATAAAATCTTTAAAAAAATTAGAAAATCCTTCTTTATTGCTAATTAATAAATTATTCTTTCTAAATATATGAAGAATATATTTCCAAGGAAACTTGCAAAAACTTTATCTTTTATCAGTGTGTACACAAATTGACCCATGCTTACTGTATAAGACCAGAAGGGTCACTTTAATGAGGACTCTGAATAATGGAATTTACTTTAATATCTCTAAGCAAATATCAGAAGTAAAAAACTCAAAGAACCTAAAACAACCTGCCCATTTTAACATACTAGAATTTTTAGGAAGAAAGAAATGTTAATCCATACTTTAAAAACTGTATTAACTACACGGGTGCCCAGCAGGCTCAGTCAGATGAACATGCGACTCGATCTCAGGGTCGTGAGTTCAAGCCACAGGCTGAGTGTAGAGATTATTTCAATCAATACATAAAAACTAAAAAAAAAAAAAAAAAAAAAAAAAAGAAATTACATCAACTACGAAGTTCCCCAAATTATATTAACACAGTAAAAATATTTTCTAAGATTTTTTATTTATTTACTTGAGAGAAAGAGAGCATGAGAGCTGAGAGGATCAGAGGGAGAAGCAGACTCCCTGCTGAGCAGGGAGTCTGAGGCAAGACTCGATCCTGGGACTCCAGGATTGTGACCTGAGCCGAAGGCAGTTGCTTAATCAACTGAGCCACCCAGGCACCCATCATAATAAAACTATTTTTAAATAATGGTATCAAATAGTATCAGTCTCCTCTTTATCAAAGTCTTCATGAAGCTGCTGAGCAATGTTGAGTTTGAATTTTTTTTAAAAAAGATTTTATTTATTTATTTGACACAGAGAGATCACAAGTAGACAGAAAGGCAGGCAGAGAGAGAGGAGGAAGCAGGCTCCTCACTGAGCAGAGAGCACGATGCGGGCCTCGATCCCAGGACCCTGAGATCATGACCTGAGCTGAAAGTAGAGGCTTTAACCCATTGAGCCACCCAGGCACCCTGAATTTTTTTTTTTTTAATCTTCGATTCCCGCTTAAAGGAAGTGAAGGTAGAAAGGAGAAACCACACACACGCGCGCACACACACACACACACACACACACACACGAAAGGAAGGATGGTGAGTGAGAGAAAATAAAACAAATATCCCAAGAGAAGAGCAAGTCTTTTGCTGCTTTTAACTGAGGATTCCTAACTCATCCCATTATCTGTTTCATTTGCATTGAACTCAATTCAAATAGTTGTTGAACATCCATGTGCAGGGCTAAGCTAGGTGCAGCACATCATCTCCATGATTAATAATAAAACTACAGACAAATTCTAAAAGCATGGGTATCCACATAATATAACTGCACTTCCTGTCCTTTATTCAGTTTCCAGAACTGCTTTGGGCAGTTGACTATCTGAAAATACAGTCTGCAAGGATTCAAGATACTTCATTTCTCTTACTCCCACTACCTTCACCTTATCCCTACCACCCTCTTCTCCCTGATGGATGCACATGTGTGCACACACACACTCACAGAGGCACACATTAACACACTGATTTGGTGCCCTACCCCCCTGGGACATATCCAAGCTACACTGGTACCAAGACATCTGTAATTAAAAGTCAAAATTGCTCGTGCCAGTACACATGCAGTATCAATCATGGGGACTTTATTTCCCATGCAGTTAGTTACCGGACCTATGTGTGTGCATCCGAGGGAGAATCAAAGAAAGTGAAGCCCTGGTGCCAGAAGTGGCATTAAAAATGGATGGATCAAGGTGAATGCTGACTTAACTCAAAGATCGGGATAAGAATCAAAAGCAGGAAAGGCCAGAGGAAACTAGCTGATCCCAACAGCCAAAAGGTACTGCTAAGAAGCTTCACAGTCCTCTCTCTATATAACATTATACATTAAAGATTTATTAAGCACTGACTGTAGGTGCAAAAGGCCAAGAATGTTAAGTCCAAAGATGAATGAAATAGAGTCTTTGCCCTCATGGAGCTAGTCTAGTGGGGGAGACAGACAGATACTACAAAGACAGTATAGTAAATGCTAGAACAAATTATGGAACATGAGCTGCTGTAAGGACCGAACCCTTACTCCTGAACTAGAAGCCTAAGCCCATAAAGGCCACTAAGCGGCCATTAAATTTTCTTCATCTATTGCTGCTCTCTAACCAAGGCCACAGACTGTCTCTGCGGTTTTTATGTGGTCGACACAATACAGGACAAAAATAACTCAACACTTTAAATAATTTTAATGATTTAAGAACGGTTTTTAGTTGTTGACTACTTCTCATCAGTATGAACACTCAACATCTCATTCATTTTTGATTCTAAAACAGCTGTTCAATTGACTCTCTGCAGTGACAGAAATGTTCTCTACCTGCATTCCACCACACGCTGGCCACCAGCCACAGGTGACCAAGGAACACTTGAAATGCGGCTAGTGGGAATGAGGAACTGAATTAATTTACTTTAATAAACTTAAAATTGAACTGTCGCATATGTGGCTATGGTACTAGAAATCATAGTACAAAATGTAAGTATTTTAGGATTGTGAAATATGATCAAATAATTTTCCTTTTAATGCCTATATAGTATGTCATGCATTTCTCTGAAAAATTACAAACATGGATAAAAACTGATTTCCTTTGTAAGCTGAAATTGCTGCTAGGGTCACTCCCAACAAAACATTAGTAAGTTGAAAGCACAATCTAAACATGCCTCTGTCTTGTTTAAATTGACTTTGGATTTTACCATTGGCTTTCTTGATGAAGTGGGAAACATTCTAAAATATTGGCAAGTTAAGATATTTAACACATTAAGAGATATTTCAAGAAGACTTATGCTCAACTAGTTCCAAATGTAGAAAGTATCTTAAAAGTGAGATTTAAAGAGGGTTTTCACTGTGAGGATTGAATTAGATCAACTGGACTAGAGGCATCATGAGTGTTAGGCCTCTGTATGCTTATGCACTGCTTAATTTTTACTGCCCAGCCAATGTCAGGCACTCAGTAAACACGTAACAAGAGTAGTTAGAATAGTATCTACTGGAATGTACTACATCTGGATCAAGGTGGTGAAGTGACCACCACGCGCATTTGTCAAAACTTTCAAGATGGTACACTTTCTAGGATACATTATGCCTTAGTTTTCGTTTTGGGTTTTTTTTTTTATTATTGTTACTAAAATTTTTTTTCCCCAGTGTTCCAAGATTCATTCCCCATTCCCCACACCCAGTGCTCCACGCTTTAGGTGTCCCCAGTACCCACCACCAAGCTCTCCCATCCCTCCACCCCCCTCCCTCCAAGTCCCTCAGTTTGTTTCTGTGTCCAAAGTCTCTGTTGTTTCGTTTCCCTCTCTAGATTACCCTAGTTCTCGTTTTGGTTTTTTAAAGGAGAAAAGAGTAATATGGGAACACATGAGGAAAATCATGAAGAGAGAACTGCAAAAAAGTCGAGGAGACTGGGAAAGGTAGCATCACATCTCTTAGGAAGCAAGCTAGTAAATTCCAAATAGGAAACTGGTCTCCTAGAAAAGAAAAGAGAAAAAGGCTCAGGCTTGAGGGTCAGAAGGAATGCATAGGCTAAGACAGGCTGTGTGAAATTAGGTAAGTCATTTGACTTTTCTGTGTTTCACTTCCCTCAGCCATAAAATGTGTAAAATGAAGACACCTACCCACAACAGTTTGGGGGAGAATGAAATGAGATAATTGTACATAAAATATTCAGCACCTGGAAAACACTGAGTAAATGGTAAATGGAAATAAAACACAAGCTCATCTTCTTAATCAAGCCCTTCTTTTGAGATCCTCCGGTTTCCAACAAGGGGGTTCCCTTTCCATACTATAGTCTAAACGGTTGGCAAATGGGTGGTGAAACAAAGCTGCCAGGTAAGACAGAACTCAAAGCTCCTTGGAGTAGGGGGAATGGGGAAACACAGATCATGTTTCCAGAAAAACCTCGATTTTTGCCAGAAGCAAAATTCCCACAACATAAAATTTTAAGCACGTTCCCAAATATTTGGTGCAGACATGAGAGCATAAATGAATTTGTCAATGAGATGATTTATCCTGGCAAACTTCCCTAAGTGAAAGCAAGTATAGTCTACATAAAAAAGAGAGACAGATGAAATAAAGAAAATTGCCTCTCTGCAAATCAAAAGTAAAGCAATTAATTTTCTGAATGGAGACCAGTTATTATTTGGGGAGAAAAAACATGAATATTTTTCTATTCCTGGTTACAATTTGTTTTCAGATAATAAACAGACCAAGCTGAGTGTCGCAACATTTTGGATTCTCCTGTTTCCATACTCACAATAAATTAAGCAGTTAATTCTTGCAAAGAATTGGGTATACTTTGTAGTTAATGTGTTCCTTACAGCAGTAAGACATAACCTAAAAGTTCAGAATCTGATTCATTACGTATTTCACAACAATGTTTAAACACTTGAATTTAGTGTACTTTGAAAAGCTATAACTCAATTCAAAGATCCTGAATTCTCATTAGTTGAGAGAAACTGTTCCTTAAAAGCTCTTAAAACACGTACCTCTCCTCTATGACTCATAGTTAAGCCTCCTTACAGGAAAGCCACCGCAGTTTTTCCTATTACCTGTTCAGTGTGTCAAGATTAAATAATGAGAATTGTGATGCCATTATATTAGTTCTCCACCTAGTAGAAAACCTCTTAATTATTCTAGAGAAGGTTGAAATTCACTTAGGGGATTATCCTGGAGTCATCTTCAATTTCTCCTTCTCTGATTAAGCATGTCCTTCAGCTGAATAATATTCAATGTTGTCTAACTCATGTGATTTTTAAAAATACTATTTAGTTGAGTATCAGAAATCAAGTCCACCATAAAACTTGTTAATAATCCAGAAACTTTGTTAACATTTAAATGTCAAACCAGCTCAGTAGTTGTCAAAATATGGACTTAGACCAACAGCATAACCATATCCTAAGCATTTGTTAGACAACGAGAGTCTCAGGCCCCACCCTGGACTACCAGATCAGAAGCTCTTCAGAGTGACTTCCTAAATCTATGTTTTAATAAGTTCTCCTGGTGATTCTGATGCTTACTCAAGTATGAGATCCATGATCTAGCTAGTTCTGCCAAAGAGTGCTGAAGCCACAGGCCAATCTTGACCGAATTCCCCAAATAGATGAATCCAGAAATATATTTTAATCTCCAACCACAAAAACAAAAACAATTTTGTTCCTCTTTCATCTCTAGTTATCCCTGGTATTAATTTGGAAAGAAGGGATTTGTGTCAGTCCAAATAATTTAATGACACTTTTTTCTGTTTGGAGAGTTATTTGAAAGAAACAATTGGTCTATATGTCCTGTTGAAAACATTAGGATATTTTAAACACAGAAAGGGTAAAGTCATTAATTGCTAACTCGTTCTTAATTGTTACCAATGAACACCTTAGTGAATGCTACAACTTGTTCCAGGATAATGATAAGAATGGCAGCCTAGTGCTCATTCAAACTGTACTGGAGAGGTCATCCTACACAGTACCCCTCAGTCCACAGATATTTCCTGAGCATTTATTACGTTGCCTGTGCCAGGCCACCTCATTGGCTAAAGATGAGCAATAAATAAATCTAGAAATACTACAGTAGTTATTTAGGGGAAAATAACTGACATGGAGGCTGCATATTTTATTTGTAGATAATATGCTTCAGTGTTTCAAAACATATTACCCTGAAATCAAGATATTCATCTGATTTGGGGTTCACAAGGCCCCTAGGTCAACATGGGGGCAGCAGTGTAAGAGGTCACTTCGTTAAAACAGAAAGGGATATAAAAGTTGTCATCTGTCAGTCACCAAAAAAACCAAACAAACCACATTTTGAGTTCTAATACAGGCTTATATGCAATATCATTACATAAACTTGTGATACTATTAAACAATTAATATAATTCTTTTATATCATCAAAACATTACAGAAAACATCCAATAAATCAAAATCTGTATAACCAAAAATAATAGGTTATAAATAATGCTTTATTGAGAAACGCCTTTGCAAACCATAGAACACTGGAATAGAATATCATTCAGCCACAAAAAGGAATGAAGTACAGACACAGGTTACATCACAGATGAATTCTGAAAACATTATGCTAAGTGAATGAGGTCAGATACCCAAGGCCACATACCGTATGATTCTATTTATATGTAATGCTCAATAGGCCAATCTACAAAAAGAGAAAGCAGCTTAGCAGCTGCCAGGGCTGGGGTCAGAGAGAATAAGGAATGACTGTTAATGGAGTTTCTTTTCTGGGTGATTAAAATGTTCTGTAATTAGATAGTGGTGATGGTTGTACAACTTTGTCAGTATATTAAAACCCACTGAACTGTATACTTGAACTGTGTGCTATGCAAATTATAATTCAATTTTTAAAAATTCATAGTATATTCAAAGCAGTGGTTTGGATGGCATACAAAGCAATATTCTCTGGTTTATCTCTGTGCTATAGTGAGATTTATTTTAAATAATCTAAGTACCAAAAAGATCTGGCTTTCTTGTTAAAGCAGATCTATGATAGAAATGCAAATTCAACAGGTGTGTATTTGATGAGCACAGCACTTTCAAAAAAAATGTCTTGCCCATCCCCCACCCGCCCCCCCACACAGATTCAACTCTGTAGTTTTAGAGAAAACCAGGACCAGATTCTCCTGCTAGTCTTAAATGTCAACTTTGTGTATCACATCACCCCTGAGTATTTTTGTAAAGCTTTCAGAATTTAAATTATGTACATGTGTTGGGGGGGGCTGTTGGCGATTATCACCATATTTGAAATATAATATCTCATTAGTTAGACATGAAGATGATTTCTCCTTGTAAAGATTACTGTGCCAAGAGCAGCACCACCTATATTGAATAAAAATGTAGGCTAATATCTATAATGAATAATTAAAATTTTAAAAAATTGGGATCCTTGAACTGAAAAGAGTAAAATATGTGTATTCACAAGTTAAGGTACATTTTCTAACTTTCAGGTTAATACCCCCAAACCTCATCCATCGTATAGAAAATCTTCATGAAGGAAAAAAGATATTTTTAAATAAAATGTAAAAATCCAATATTACAATTCTTCTGTAAAATGACTGGAACACTTGAATCTGCATACTAGGTAAATAATTCTGACTGCTTCAAAGTGCAATTTCACTACTGAATGTGTAACCTGGAAGGTGGTGATGGAGGAAGGTAAATCCATGAATAAATACATCAACCTGCAGTTTTCCTCTGACTTTGGCAGCAGTGGCAGAACGTTGATAGAAATTTTGATTGAAACTTTTTTTCTTTTTTTCTTTTCTTTTCTTTTCTTTTTTTTTTTACGTAACTGCCCAGACTTGAATATGACTAAATTAAAAGTACTGGAAAACACTGAAAGTCAGGTTGGTGCTTGTTCCTGTTACTACCTTTTGGGAGGGGGTGTGTGTGTGTGTGTGTGCGTGTGTGCGTGTAACTCGCATCTGGCACGTGCATTTTTCATTCATGCCCACAATGAATCTAAAAGCAAAACACTAATACGTAGCCCCGCGCCTAGGTTATTTCTCTTCTTATGTGTACCCAAAAGGCTCTTTTCACACTTTGAAAACAGCAGAGACAAGAGCTGTGCGGATAGCAACAGAGGATGGCAAGCCTCTCTCTTCTGGCGGAGCACCCCGCAGGCAGACGGAAGGTGGCAGAGGTGTGAGGCGGGCAGGGGGTGCATTCTCCCACGCCACTAAAACCCACTGCGGCGCCGCCAACCCCGTGGGATCCCCAGTCCACGGTGCCTTTTCCCTCCTTGTTAGATGGCGGCGGCGGCAGCAAGTACCTAAAGCTCTCAAATCGCTCCACCGTGTCCCAAACGATCCCTGAGATGAAACCCCACTGAGGTCTTATCACTCACCCAAGCGGCAAACACAGAAGAGCTGGATACAAGCGAGGAAGTGCTTTAGGATTAGCATTTCCAGACGGTCTGGGGGGCCCCCACCACGCGGCTGCTCAGCTTCTTGGGGTGGAGAGGGAGGGGGCGCGAAGGAAATGTTCTCTTCTCCAGTGTACAGATTGGTGTGAGATTGTGTGTGTGCGTGTGTGCGTGCGTCTGAAAAAGAGGGAGCGAGAGAGCGCCAGCCGAGACTGAGAGGGAGACGGGAATAATCGGAAGCAGGACGCGCGGTGGTCGCGGGAACCCGGAGCCGCTAGCCGAGGCGCGCCGGAGGGCGCGCGGGAGTTGCTTTCCTCTGCCGGCTGAGGCCGAGGTCTGAGCGCTCGGGGCGCGGCGCTGCCTGTGTGCCGGGGGCGCGCTCCGGCCCGGGTGTGCGCGCAGCGGCTGGGCGGGGGCGGGGGCGCAGCTCCGCGCCGCTGGGAGCGTGCAGCCCGCCCGGGGTCGCGCGCGGCGGGCGCAGGGACGGAGGGGCTCTGCTGTTGCCCAGGGTCCGGGTACCAGAGTAGCGTTTTACAAAGCGACACCCCTCCCCCCACTCCCCGGGTGCCTGCTGGTGGCTTCGCTTCTCTGGAGTTAGTGGAACCCTCTGGGGTGTAGAATCTTCGTGGAGAAAATGTCTCTTCATTAAGACTCCTTCACCTTTTTGGAACAGAAGGGGAGGCCAGACCCCCATTGTCCCTCACAGCCAGAGATTGAACTTCGGGGTTCACCCCTGGAAATGGTTTTTCATTTTATTGTTGTCCTTCACTGCAGATGCTAAGTGGGCCCAATCAGCAAGTGGTGGGGGGGCTCCCGGGTAAGCTGGGTTCCCCTCTCCCGTTTCTGTCTTTTTACCATATCACCAAAGGAGTTCCAAACCCCATTACCTCTAGGGCAGTTGACTGCAAATAATCTCGGGTCCTGATGGTGACCAGTGAGACCCTGCCCCCTCCTCAGGCTCCAATCAAACTGTGGAGCTCTGCACAGCGGCTTGAAGGAACTTTCAACTCTGTATTGTTCCTCCCAGACAGCACTACCCAAGTGCCTCCTCGCACAGGGTCGCGCGTAAAGATTTGTGAACTGCGTGATTGAACCAGATACAAAAGAACTATAACACATGGGCTCTGTTACCTCAGAGCTGGAAATTTCGTGCAGTGTGTGCTTGTTTCTACGGTCGTCTCTCTAACTCGACTGAACTTCTTGATGGCAGGGAGTTTGCCTTAGTTATTGTTCTAACCCAGCTCCTAGCACAAAATCAAAAATAGTCAGTAGGTATACCCTAAATGTTTGAACTAATCTGAAGCCTAAATGAAAAAGATAAGGCAAGTGGTATCCTCCATGAGCCTGACTGCCCAGAGCCCTGAAAATTCATGTGCTTTTCCAAGGTTTTCATTTAAATATTCTTTAGGCGAAGTACGCTTTTCTACTTATGTGAGACCCAATTTGGAGCCTTTTAGGAATCCTCTCTAAGGCACTGAAAGTCAAGCTCTGGAATTATCCCTTGTATTCTTCGGAACCATTTGATGTACGTTATGCGCACAGTGTGTACTCCTGTGTCCTGTTCTTGGTTCTAAAATAGTATTTCAGTTTAAATATTTAAAGAAAGCTTATCACATACAAAATTGAGTTCTGAATGTGTTTGAAGTATTACTACCGGTTCTCACTGATATACACAGCCTCTGAACTAGTTTAAATGTGCAGAGCTAATGATGCCATTTGCTGTTGCTTCAGGAATTGATTACAGCCATGTAATAACGAATTTCAAACCTATTTGGAATGTTTATTCAGGAGTACAGGAAGTATTAAGGAATTGAAACTTGATCTTGTTTTTCCCATGAATTAGTATAAAAATGCTGTAACTTTTCTAAGAGTTATAATGGGGATTGATGATTGCTCACTAGGAAGAAAATTTTTGCTACCATTAGCAAGAAGTGTAGATATAAACTAGAAAAAACCCTGAGAGCTTAAAAGAAGTGTTAACATGAGCTGGAGTAGGCAGAGAATGTTTCCTAGAGATGTGTAGTTAATCAAGGAGGACTAGCCAGGAGAAAAATTGATGTGCATGGAGGTGGAGATGGAACTGAAAAGCAGATATCATGTGCTATAAAAACAGTGTGAATTAAATTTGAGCAGATTGAGTGGAGTCAGACAATGGGAAACACTGGTTTCCTAGTGAAGGAGCTTGTACCTGAAGCAATCAGAAAGAGCCACAGAAAAGACTTCTAAGAACTTCAGCTGTTTAGAAGATAGGCTTGCTCTGGGGCATGTAAGGTGTTCCACGAGGTCTCAATGATCAAGTCTACCCCAGCAGCCTGCCAGAAGAATCCAATAATAACAAATATCCTCCTATCTCCTCTTACTTGGTCAAAAAGCCATATCACTAGTCACTCTTTTGAGTTAGATCACAAAGTAAAGGCACTGCTGAAATCAAGGTTACCCTGGTAAAAAGGGCAAGTAGATCCTGTGGTTTCTGCTAATCCCATTCCCATATTTAAAAAGGTTGTTATTTACCTGGGAATGCACAAGAGTCACCTTGGGGACTAGTCAAGGCGCTATTCAGGTTTGTACAGAGAGAGGAAGGGCAACCAGTTCTATGTGACTGAGTGGAAACAATGGAAAATGGACTTGGAGGACCACCCAGTGTGGATCAGGTAGTCCTGGGGAGGGTGGTGGAGTGGGAATCTCCAGAAGTTCAGGTCCTTAGAAAATTAGGTCACTGCAATAGTCCAGGTGTGAGAGAAGGGAAGGTATCAGAAGGGTGGGAACAACAAAAACATGGTATTTCACATTTCACAATTTTATGGGGGATCATGATCATTTCGAGGATGTGTTATGACACATTAGAGTCAATATGCATTAGCCATTATGGGTCAAAGTTATAAACCTGTAAAACCACATGGTTTTATTCAAAGTCTAGATTTATTTATCTTCTTATCTACCTATTTTTCCATATATCAATAGATTAAATATGAAAATCTATATATTCTATAAGCTTTAAATATATTTATATGTTTTAAAATATGTTTTATATTTATACTCTATGTGTGGGTGCATGTGTGTGTGTGTACATGAGTGCTGGTAAAGTTTACTTACGTTATTCTCCATCATGTCAATCACTTCTCAGTCTTGAGAGTTTTTAGTTACATGCAAGTGTTCTGCACATTCTGGGACAATACTTTCTTCCTCCCAAATAATTAGCAAACCAGGATACAATCAGTATAACAGTTGCATAGCTGAATGGACATCTTGCTTTTGGGGGGTCTCATCTGGGATTTTTGAGTGACTTGTGTCCAGAATCAGCCAGTGGTAATTCATGGGAGACTATTTCAGTTCTTCAGTTTTCACCATAAGCTCCTTAATATCCCAAAATTCAAATGAAGATGTGGATCTTCCAGTGCGTCTTCATCTCAGTTTTTGACTAGAGCTAAAGTATAGCCTAAATTTAAGCTGGGCATCCAGTGTCACACACACAAAAGGAATGTTGTGTCCATTTTCATTTACTGCACAGCCATAGCTGTAACCAGAAAGAGAATAGCAGGTGTGCTGTTTCTCATACCAGTTGGCCAAAGGGGTAATCCTGGTAGGGCTGAAACTCTGTCTTCACTCTTTGACAGTATCAGTAATAGTTATTTTGTTGAACTGTGCCAACAAATTAAGCTACAAAGTAAATATTTCTATCAATCTATATCAGTTCTTTAAAATTCATCCGTTACATTCATTCATTCATTCAGTACATTTTTACTTTGTATCCATTATGTGTTAGACATTGCTTTAGGGGCTGACTGTTCAATTATGAATTACTCCATCTCTACAATAAAGGAATACACAGTCTAATAGGACAGAAAGACATTGCTACTACAAAATGGCCTTGTGGAGGATTGCCAGATAAATTTGAACTTCAGATAAACAGTGAATAATATTTTAGTATGAAATAAGTTTAGTGCACTATGATGCACTAAATTTATTTAGTGAATAATTTTTGGTATAATGAATAATTTTTTAGGATAAAGTAATATTTTAGTGCACTCCATGCAATGTTTAGGACATATTTATATTAAAAAATTATCTGAAATTCAAACTTAACTGGGTGTTCTCTATTTTTATTTGCTGAAGCTGATCATCTCACTTTGATGTGTCTGGGAATTGTCTGATGTAAGAGTTAATCTTTTGTGATTGTGAAATGTCCATGGTTTCCCATTAGTTTCCTTACTCTACAAATTTTTTCCAAAGTATCTCTAATATGAATAAAGTTAGGGGCAGATGGGGGAAGGAGAGTACTTCCTCTGTGGAAGCTGCTTAGCTCATAAATTCAAAGGAAGTGCTAGGAGACTAAGAATATTGTACCGTCACTAAATAAAAAATGGAATTAAAGGGGAAATAAAATATCTGTACTTATACTATGGCAATAACAAGTTATCCCTGTTTGACTCACATACATTATTGTTCATTTTTATCCATTGTAACTGACATATATGTTTGAGTTGACATAATTAGTTTGGCTTGCTTAAATGTTTACAGGTTGAGAAAGTAACTGTTACTTGTTTGCAAAAGACCATTTTTAGAATTATAAGATGCTTGTCAGAGGAGATCATGTTACTTGAAGCCCTGTATTTTTTTTAAAGATTTTATTTATTTATTTGACAGAGAGAGAGATCACAAGTAGGCAGAGAGGCAGGCAGAGAGAAAGGAAGAAGCAGGCTCCCTGCGAAGCAGAGAGCCCGACGTGGGCCTCGATCCCAGGACCCCGAGATCATGACCTGAGCTGAAGGCAGAGGCTTTAACCCACTGAGCCACCCAGGCGCCCAAAAGCCCTGTATTTTAGATTGTAAAGACAGATTTACCTTGTGTTTGGTGTCTTAACAAATTTTGTTCCCTCTGACACAATGACATTTACTTATGGCCACTTGGTGTGAAATTTCTGAAGAGTTAAGAGTAATTTTACTTTTTGTAACATAGTCAATCCTTTTATTTGGATTTGTCCTACTAGTAACTTTCTACCTAAAAATCAATTATTTCTTACCTGCCCAATGACTCTCAGGAGTTTAGTTAGATGGCCTGCTATTGCCTTTTCCTAGACATAAAACAGGTAGGAGTCTACTCGATAAGTCCAGAGCTGAGTGTGATGTGGTAGTCTGAGTCCATTTGAAAGAAGCATAACTATGATTAAGGGAAAACCATTGGTACATTACATACTTTGCCTTTTAGTACCTAATTATGATCGACTATAAAATAACTTAATCTTATTGTATGCAAAGTATATAATTCAGTGATTAAAATTGTATTAAAAATACAAAAAGGTAGGAATCATGTTTGCCCATGTCAGAAAGATTTAGCATAGTACAAGATGCAGCATAATTCTTCCTCTGTATGTTAGTAGAATAATCTTTTTTCATATTTTGTGTATTTTCACTTTAAAAGTTTAAAATTAAAATCATAATCAAAACGTAACCATACACTTTGAAAACTATTTGTAGATGAATACTGCTTAAATGTAAGTCAGAAATGTGCTATGTTGTTAATTGTTGGTTGTGTTAAGATAATTGTTAGCTGTACCAAGAGAACTGTATTCTTAGGAAGAGGTGATTCCTCTTCTACATTGTGCTTGTCATAAGATAATGACTGATATTTCAACATCTACAAATCTGGCTCACTTCTTCCTACTTCACAACCATCCCTATTAAGAAACAGAATAATCATATTTCTCTTTTACCCCAACAACGTGATCTGAACTCCAGTATTCAAATAAGTTCCAAGCGCACGTGTCTTTAAATTTGTATTGCATTACAAAGACCCAGATGGCCGAATTTAGTTTTAATAAACCTAAATGCTACTTTGATTTCCTTGCCATTTGAAGGGGCAAATGCGCTTCTCCCTCTTCTACCAGAGACGAGCATGGAATTTCAAGTCTTCCAACAAGCTTGATTTAAAATTAATATTTATCTGCTCTTTGGGTCTTTGAAATATGCCCAAGATGGTGTTAGAGTAGAAAGCAAACATGTGAAACAAGTTCTGCAAATCAGAAAATCAGTACTGGACTGGGTCATTCAAATGAGCTGCTGTATTTCAAATGTATAAACATTTCTGATAAGTAGTCATTTATTTCTTTCTTGCCTGTCTCTAGCCAAAAATAATGTAAAACCACTCTAGATGATCCACTATACTTTTGACATTAAAAACCACTTTGTTCATCTTTATTTTTAGTCAAAATATTATCTCTCTATAACTGCCCTCCATCTGATTTTAGGGACCCAGAACAAATCTCTTCCCTTCCCTTGCAGAAAGAAATTTCCCCTAATCCCAAATAATGAGATTTCCCTTCTCTTTATAAACTTGATCTGAACCCCAACTCTTCTGGAGCCAATGATCCATCATTTCTTTGAATCTCTCTCTCCCAATTTATTCTTCTCATCAGCTATTAAACTATTTTTTCCATAAAAAATTCTCTTTACCGCATGTCTCATTATATAATTATATCACCAGGTGTGTCTTCCTTCATGATTTTCTTGCAAGAATAGACCATAATCATTATCTCCATTTCCTCACCTTCCAGTTTCTCTCCAAGCACTAACATTAGGTTTCTGCCTTCCTTATTCCATTTATAGTGTTCTTTAAAAGGTAAAAAATCACATTCTAATAGCCTTGCAATTACAGTGTACCCCAAACGAAAAACTCATCATTCCTCCCCAATGGTATTTTCTAGAATCCAGAAAACAGATAAGTCTCCTAAGCTGTTCTTCCTTATCCCTCCAATCTAGTCAGTCACAAGTTTCCACAGTTGACTCTTAAAATCCCATTCTGTTTCTATCATTGTTTCTTCACATGATCAGTGGGCCTGGCATATGTATTCAGTGATTAATAAATGTTTAAATATACGAACTAATTTATCGAAGAAGGGCAGCTCTTGGGCCAGTTCTACCAGCTACTTCTCGTGCCTGCTTGTAACAAGGTTCCAGAGAATTCCTTGATATTCCCTTGTTAGTTCCTGGTCCTGGTCACTAACCTAGACCCTTTGACTAAGGAGGCAGCCCCTCTTCCTTGATGACATAGATGACACATAACTTATTTCCTTGACTTAGAACTTCCGTGGTAGTTTTTGTTCCTCAACTGACAGTGTGGCTAGAAGGCCTAGAACACCCCCAGTGCATTCCTAGCCTATTACAATCTTATTCTCTTCTCTTCCTTCACAATTAACTTCTCCTCCACAGATTCCATTCAGGCTGAAGACTGGCCAGGCCTGGGAACTTCAAATTTTCCCTGACGTTTCCAGTAGCAGTATTTGGCCTTCAGTTATTTTCAGTTTGGAGAATTAAGAAATATCTGTATTTTTTTTAAAGATTTTATTTATTTCTTTGACAGAGAGATCACAAGTAGGCAGAGAGGCAGGCAGAGAGAGAGGAGGAAGCAGGCTCCCTGCTGAGCAGAGAGCCTGATGCCCTGATGCGGGCCTTGATCCCAGGACCCTGAGATCATGACCTGAGCCAAAGGCAGAGGATGTAACCCACTGAGCCACCCAGGCACCCGAAATATCTGTATTTTGGGGCTTTTTCAAAACCTTGACATTTGCCATTGGCCATTCCCAATAAGCATGCACTTTTACTGGCATTATTTCTAGACAGCTTCTTCTGTTCTTTAAAACGAACAGAAGCCTAGGAAGCCCATGGCCCTAGAGGATTCTCTCACTACTCTCATAAGAAAGGATATAACTTAAACAGATAATGTACAGTTGAGAAGCTGGTGTAAATATAAATCAAAGTTCTAGAAAACTATGATCAACCCTCTACTGAATCTCATTTTATCACAATAGTGATTATAGCCACACTAACATAGTTCCTATTAGGTGCCAAGCATTGTTCTAAAGGAAAGGTGCTGTATATAACTGTTTAATCCTCCAGCAAAGGATGTGTGTAACATTATCATTTTCCCAATCTCATTTATAAAATAATGAGGCAAAATTATCTGTTCAATCACATAGATTATAAATGACAGACCTTGGGGATGAACCCATATACTTAATTATTAATTTACACTGCCTCTCCCTGAAGACAATCAAGAGATTCTGTGCCAAGTAATCTTTCCCCAAACTCACGTTCCTACCTTGCTTTTCTGATACATAGTACGCTCTACAACACTTGCCCCAGTTCAAGCATCAACAACACGAACAACGTGTGATGTGAGAAATACATGCCATTTCAGGAATTCTAATGTTCTGTTTGCCCAAAGAAGACCGCTATTAGGGCGCCTGGGTGGCTCAGTCTGTTGAGTGTCTCTGCGTTCAGTTTGGGTCCTGATTCCAGAATCCTGGGATCGAGTTCTGCCTCTGGATACCAGCACCCTGGTGAGTCTGCTTCTCCCTCTACCCTTCCCGCTGCTCAGGATTCCTCTCTCTCTCTCTCTCTCTCTCACTGTCTTAAATAAATAAAATCTTAAAGAGAGAGAGAGAGAGAGAGAGAGAGAGAGAGAGGAAGAAAGAAAGAAAAAGGAAAGAAAAAAAGAAAGAAAAAAGAAAGAAAGAAAGAAAGAAAGAAAGAAAGAAAGAAAGAAAGAAAGAAAGAAAGGAAGAAAGAAAGAAAATTACTATTAGCCTGAGAAGAATACAGTAACTCCCCCTTATCTGCAGTTTCTCTTTCTGCAGTCTCAGTTCCCTGCCATCAATCGCGGTCTGGAAACAGATGGACGATCCTCCTTCTGAGAAATCGGCAGAAGTCAAAGGAAGCCTAACTTTACGCCAGAATGCTACGTCATTACGTCGCGTCGGCCGGTGGAGGCATTTTTCATCTGTCCTCATCACAAGAAGAAGGGTGAGTACAGCCCAGTAAGATATTTTAGGAGAGCGAGACCACGTTCACATAACTTTTATTACAGTCTCATATCATTGTTCTATTTTATTACACCTTATTGTTACTTTCATGCTGTGCCTAATTTATAAAATAAATGTTGTCATAGGTGTGTATGATAGGAAAAGCATAGTATATATAGAATTCAGCACTATCCAGGGACCCACGTGGGGCCCTGAACTGTATCCCCCACGGATAAGGGGGGACTGCTGTATCTGCTTCTGTTTCTCTTCAGTTACCTAAGTAGATATATTTGGAACTAATCCCTGCAAAGATTTGGGAAATCAATATAGAAGAGTTGAGCAGAAGGAGACATCAAAATTAGAGAACGTGGAAACATCATTAGGAAAACTTGTTTTCTTCCCTGAAGCCCCTAGCACCTGGTAAATTTCCAAAATCTTACCAGAAAACAGATAATGACAGTAGTATTTATCCTCTTGACTCTTAACTCTATGATAAATATTCTTGCCTGTACATTTAGCTTTACGCACTCCCAAACCGCACAAATTAGATGTATCGTTCCCCCATTTTTGCAGATGTTTCCCAAGGCTGCAAGAATTTAGTGTTACTCAGAATCAAAGACCTTTGGTGGTAGAATTGGATGAAAAACTGAGTTTTTGTGGTTCCAGTGTGTGTGCTTTTTCTATAAACACACTTGGAATCGTCAGTCCTAAGAAGGCATCTTTCTCAAAAAACGATAGCGCAGTATTTATTATATCTCCTAGTGAGGACTTGTGGTGCAAACTGAATCGACAAGATTCCTGCTAGCTTTATATTTCAAAGAAACTGGTTCTTCATCACGTTTATGCCTATATCTCTTCATATATGTATATTTGACAAACTTAAATCTGAGGATTTATCAAGCACATTTAGAAACGTGAAGAAAGGTCTAGGGCTAGATCCTTTTGTCATGCATAAACGTGATGATTGGGTGATTGGGTTTTCATGCTCTTGTGTGAAGTGTGCCTCCCTCAAACCTTGTTACCACCGCCACACATTACCAGTTTGACATGGGGAAAAGGGAAGGGAGGAAGGGAGGAGGGGAAGAGAGAAAGAGAGAGAAAAAGAAAGAAAGGAGGGAGGGGAAGGGATGGGAGAGGAGGGGAAGGGGAAATTTTAAAATGAAAACCAAAAGGGATAAATCAGTTATGCATAGTGAGTGTATCAGTCAGGATGGACTAGGTGATATTACAGTAACAACAACAAAAAATTAAACTCTCTGTGATCAGACAAAAATTTACTTCTTTTTTTTGACTCTAAATTTATTTTATTTTTTCAGTGTTCCAAGATTCCTTGTTTTTGCCCCACACCCAGTGCTCCTTGCAATAGGAGCCCTCAGCACCCACCACCAGGCTTGCCCATCCCCCCACCCCTTCCCTCCAAGTCCCTCAGTTTCTGAGTCCAAAGTCTCTTATGTTTCCTTTCTCTCCTGGAATTACCCTACTTCCCATTTCCTTTCCTTCTCCTACTGTTCTCTATATTACCCCTTATACACCGCACGTAAGTGAAACCATGTGGTACTTGACTTTCTCTACTTGGCTTGAAGCCCCTTTTGGGTTCAAGTGACTCTCCAGGGTATCTTGAACGTTGTTTGACAAACCCGTCTGCTTTGAGCTTTTGGTAACTGCTTCTCAACATGCATTTTCACAATTTCAGGGAAAGAGCATGCTAGTATGTCTTGCACTGTCACCTTAAATATCTCAGCACAGACATGACATATATCCCTTCACTTCCAGCCCATCAGCTCTCCAATGTGCCTCGAAAGAAAAAAGAAACAGAGGTGAGTAATAGAGGTATCTCCTACACAGAGCAAAAACTAAAAAAGAGAAATAAGAAGAAAGAACATAGAAAGATAGAGAAAATCAGCAGAATGTATTGTTTTATGATGACATAATGGTCTGATAACTGTTTTTCTATCTTATGTTCTGAATGTTAAAAATGATTATACAGTCTTTCAGGGCAAAAATATGTAAATCTCCGTGGTTAAAGCTGAAACAGCTCACTAAATGTTAACCTGTACCCTCCATCCCTCTTTGAGATGTTGCTTCCTCCCTGAAGGCTTTTGTAGGAGGTTGAAGAGGTGGACGAATAAGAGTAAAGAGACTGAGTATGACAGCAGAGCAAATAGTTTGTATTACAAAAGCAAATCATTTCTCTAATTCGTTCCTACCATTTTTTTTACCTTTGAAATGAAAAATGTTGATTCCATTTATATACTTTAAGATCATGAAGGCATGAACTCATTGCTTGTATTTATAACAGCACCAGTCATTCTATCACTGCTTAGAAAATGAAAAATAATTTTACCACTTTTACCTTGAGTCCCAATTTTTTTTTCATTTCACAGTGAGAATATAGTTTTAAAAAGAACAGTTGCTGGAAATAAGAGCCTGAGGAAGGAACATGGTCCTTCAGCTCATTTGGGGGGCATCATGTTCCTCTCTGTTGTACTCCCCAGAGCTAATGTAATCTAAATAACATACAAATTGAATTGGCTTTCCAGTTTCATATATTTGAAATATAGACTCATAGAGGTAAAAATATAAGAAACTTAAAATTTTCTCACCAACTGTCCTCAGTAGTTACTATGCTATAAATTACTTTTTCCATTTCTTATTTCATCTTTGTCAGAGTCTGTAAATTTTCCAGGCACCTTTTGTTTAATAAAATTATGATCAAATCTACAGCATCAATATCTTATGGATTCAAAGCTCTTCTTCTCCAGGGATAAAGTTAAGCAACTTGGTGGTAGTGTGTTCTTACAGCATTCCTACTCCTAATCTTGTAAAAGTTCTGATCTTCTGGGCTTGGGATACAGATCAGAAAAAAGTGGGAGATCTCTCACCATTTGTCTGTATGATGACACAGTCCTCTTATTGTTTTTGTTTTTGTCACTTTTCTGACTGTCACTGGTTGGCTATCTATGCTTTATGGGGAATATTCAATCTAACTCTTGATGGTTAGGGAAATATATGGATTCTTTTGAGTTTCTCCACTACGAAATTTTCTTTTGTGCATGATCTAGAGTTATCCTAGAGTTATCTTCATTTTAAAGCCCGCAACCACTGGTCTACCTTTGTGGCTGATTACCTTATAGTTCATCAATGGGAATCTCTCTTGAATGAAGTACTGGCAAGATAGCTGAAGTCCATCTACCTTCTGAATTGTCCATTATGTCCCTAGGTGTGTTAAATGATGATAAGAATAGATAGTCCTTCAAGGATTTCCACATCTGAATCCTGGAATCTATGAATATGTTATGTTACATGACAGAAGGAAATTAAGTTTGCAAACAGAATTAAGGTCACTGATCCCAACTGACTTTAAATGAGAGATTATCCTGAATTATCCAGGGAGGATCCAATATAATCACAGAGGTCCTTAAGAATAGAAGAGAGAGGGGCGCCTGGGTGGCTCAGTTGGTTGAACGACTGCCTTCAGCTCAGGTCATGATCCCGGAGACCCCGGATCGAGTCCCACATCGGGCTGTCTGCTTGGCGGGAAGCTTGCTTCTCTCTCTCTCACTCCCCTTGCTTGTGTTCCCCCTCTGGCTGTGTTTCTCTCTGTCAAATAAATAAAATATTTTTTAAAAAAAAAGAATAGGAGAAACAGAAGTTTAGGACAGGGTGGTCTGATATGAGGACTTGCTATTACTAGCTATGAAGACAGAAGAAGAAGGTTATGAGCCAGGGAATCTGTGTGACCCCCAGAAGCTGGAAAAGTCAAAGAAATAGATTCTTTCCTAGAGGCGTCAGAAAAGAAGGTAGCCCTACTTACTTTTGTCCATTGAGAACTGTGTCAGACTTCTGATCTACAGAACCATAAAATTGTAAATTAAAACTGTCAGTTAGCTTTAACGCACTAAATTTGTGGCTATTTTTTATGACAGCTAGAAAATTAATACACTAGACAACCTTTGTATTCTTTCTATGTCAGTGCTGCTGGCTATTCCAGATAGCTACCTCCTCCTCTTTCAGCCCTGTGCTCACTTTCCTTAACTTAGGCAGCCGAAGTCCAGACTAGCAATTCTACAGCCCAGGTACATGTCTATACAGGGAACAAATTGCACTTTCCTTTCATACTAAGCAGTGGTCTTCTTTTTACTTTTAAGTTTATTCTTTTCCTAAAGTATACATAAATGGAGTAAATGTTTTACAAAGCTCTTGGCCAAGGACAGCACAGTCTCTTGCCATCAATACCCTCTACTGTTTGGGGGCAACCAACTTTAATTCATTTAGCTATTCTTTTGGTAGTCATACCTCTAAATGACATGCTTATACTGCTACTTCTTGATTTTTCTATATCTGTTGACTTCCCTCAATGGAAAAACTATACGCTACCTAAATCTTTGCCCACCATACATAAAATTTCCTCCCTCCCATCCTCCTAAGAGGTTTATGTTATAATTTTGTCCTAATCAATATTAAGAATTTACATTGTTGGGGTGCCTGGATGGCTCAGTTGGCTAAGCAACTGCCTTCGGCTCAGGTCATGACCCCAGAGATCCGGGATCGAGCCCCACATCAGGCTCCCTGCTCAGCGGGAAGCCTGCTTTTCCCTCTCTCACTCCCCCTGTTTGCATTCCCTCTCTAGCTGTGTTTCTCTCTGTCAAATAAATGAATAAAATCTTAAAAAAAAAGAAAGTACATTGTTATGGCCATGTAAACATTCATGTAGTATACCTTGATTATTTTCTTGTGTAATACTTTATCATTTCTGGAATTAAAATTGTCTTTTCTGTTTATTTTTTGCTCTTCCATGTACACTTTATAGTTCCATCTCAAGTTTTTGCCAAATAATATAAACCTCTTCCAATATTTTTAGACACAACAGGTATTCTATTTTTGGTATTTTTGAAGAAAATGCCACTATAAACTGATCTCCTTTAATCTGGATTGGTTGTTTCTAGGTCCCTGCAAACCATTCCTCCTGGTATTTCCTTTCATTGTCTTCCTGAGGATTCTTGTCGCCTCTGGCTTGTTGCCAGATCTGTTTCCAGTGTCCACTACTGAGAAAGTGTGTTCAGGAGGCAATTTTTGAGGATTTTGTCTATCTAAAAATATCTCTGCCCTTGTCTTGAATGTATTTTGTTGGGGAGTTGGATTGAAAATAATTTTTGCTCAGAATTTTGAAGTAATTGCTCTATTTTCTTCCAGCCATCAACAGTGTTGATGGCTACCAAAAGCCATTCTCTATACCCTATCCCCATCTGTCCCAAAATTTAGATCCTCTTTGATCCATCCTTCCTTCCTTCCTTCCTTCCTTCCTTCCTTCCTTCCTTCCTTCCTTCCTCTTTCTTTCTCTCTCTCCTTCCTTCCTTCCTTCTTTCTTTTGTTTCCCTTCCCTCCCCTTCCTTTCCCTTCCTTCTTCTTTCCTTCCTTCTTTGCTTCTGCTTCTGCTTCTTCTTTTTTTTTTTTTTTAAAGATTTTATTTATTTATTTGACAGAGACACAGCTAGAGAGGGAACACAAGCAGGGGAAGTGAGAGAGGGAGAAGCAGGCCTCCCACTGAGCAGGGAGCCTGATGTGGGGTTCGATCCCAGGTCTCCGGGATCATGACAGAGCCGAAGACAGTTGCTTAACCAACTGAGCCACCCAGGCGCCCCTGCTTCTTCTTTTTAAATTGGAAAATAATGTGTTTTCTCGTGGTGTGGATCTATTTTGAGCCCGTTGTCTTGCCACTCAGATCTTGTAACTAACAAATGTTTATTCTACTGTATGTAAAATATTTGATTTATTTCTAATGATTTCCTCCCTTCCATTTTCTTCAATTTTTCTGAATTCTCCTTATTTGAATATTGAATCTCTTAGACTAACAGTCCACTATAGATTGAATGTTTGTGTCTTCCTCAAAATTTGTATGTTGTAACATAATACTCAGTGTGATGGTATTTGGACATGGAGCCTTTATGAGATGATTAGGTCATGATGGTTGAGCCTTCATGGATGGAAATGTCACCCTTTTATTGTGTTGAAGGAATCAGAGCACCCTGTTTCCCCATGTGAGGTTACAGTGAGAAGAGGGTTGTTCTCTAAACCAGGATGCTAGTCCTCAGTGCACACCAAATCTGCCAGTGCCCTGATCTTGGACTTTACTTCCTCCTTCCATTCCTCCCTCCCTCGCTCTCTCCCTCCCTCCTTTTCTCCTTCTTGCCTCCTTCCCTCCCTCCCTCCCTTCTCTCCTTCCTTCCCTCCTTCCTTCTTTCCTTTTTTTTTTTTTAAGATTTTATTTATTTGACAGAGAGAAACACAGCCAGAGAGGGAACACAAGCAGAGGGAGTGAGAGAGGGAGAAGCAGACTTCCCGCCCAGCAGGGAGCCTGATGTGGGACTTGATCCCGGGTTTCCGGGATCCTGATCTGAGCCAAAGGCAGTTGCTTAACCAACTGAGCCACCCAGGTGATCTTTCTTTCCTTTTTTGAGAGATTTTGCTTCCAGGGAGATTTCAGCTCACTTCCAACTCGCCTATTGAGTTTACTGTTTCTCTTACCATATTTTTAATTCTCAAGGGCTCTTTTTGGTTTCTAAATAACTTTAAAGCATCCTGTAATTGCCTCATGAATGCTGCATTTTGCCATCTATTTTATCCTCTCCAGAGACTAAAACCTTCCATTATCTACCAGGTTGGAGAAGATATAGTAACCTGAATATATGAAGTAAGTGAGAGTATCTAAGGTTCTAACTTCTTAAACAGACTTTCAGCCAATCTGCTATTTTAAAAACCATCTTTTCCCTTACTTCCAAAGCATCTGGTGCTTCCAACTACTGGAGTGTTTTCAGGGATCAGCAATGCAAATTGTGTAGCTTATTGGCTTTTACCACTTCCAGTTTAGACTACAGCTCTCTCAGGGCTGGTAGATGCATTAACATTCATTCTGATTTTCAAATTCTAATTTTACTCAGTTTGTCTGTTTTCACAATTATTTTTTACTCCCGTTTTCTTTGTTCTCATGGTATCATTCCTTTAAAAAAATTCTGTAAACTGTTGTTTAGGGTTTTTATGAGGAGTAGGATAAAGATACATTTTTAGTTGACCATATTTAACATCTTTACTAGGGATGGAACTACACATCTTTAAGAGTAATTCACTTAGAATCATCCTCCCATTTCTAATCACTTAGTTTGGGGGTGGAGGAAGATAGTACAAAGAAAGAAAACCCGCTCAGCACCAACACTACACTTCTTAGAGAACTGAACGCTCTCCACCATGCCCCAGTTAGTGGTTGCAGACCTGTTTCTGTAGCCTCCTAGAACATTTGTGTTAAGGGTCTCATTCTAATTTTTTTGTTTTGTTTTAGAATTTTGCATTTAATTTTGGGCTTTGCATGTTAGCTAAAATTCTGAGATGATAGGGAAAAAACAGTTGATAGTTATTTTGTTTGGATATCTTTCACCTGTGCCTTTTGATTATCTCATATCTTTGGTCTTAAACATAAGAGTAGGAACAAATTTTTTGTTTTTGTGCTCCCACAAACTCAAGTAGATCTTCAAATGCTATTTATTTGGGGCTAAGAATGCATATGTCATCCTAAATGAAGATCTGATTAGGTATATTTCATAACATATGATTCTGCGTGTTAAAGAGCGACAGTATTGAATTAGGACTTATAGGAAAAATCCTTGTATAAGAGTTTCAATCAAATCGAAGAGATCACACTTGCTATCTTTTGAAGTATTTCATTTTTCCTTTCTTACCTTTTTAAAATGCTTAATGGCTTAAGACAACTTTAATACTTGTTCTAATCCCTTAAACATATACACTACGTCATAAATTCTCAGGACATAAGGTTAAATGATGCCATAATTAATGGTTTATAACTCTATAAATCACTTCCCTCTTGAATGCTCTCTGATTCCATTTAAGGAACTCACCCTGGACTGTATCTCTTTCTAGCAATAATAATTTTTATTCGTTGTCATTATTATTCTATATTATTATTCTTTTATGAGATTGTATTTATTTATTTGAGAGAGAGGGAGATATTACAAGCAGGGGAGAAGGGTAGAGGGAGAAGCAGAATCACCACTGAGCAGGGAGCCCAATGCAAAACTCGATCCTAGGACACTGGAATCTTGACCCAAGTCGGAGGCAGAGGCTCAACCAACTGAGCTACTCAGATGCCCCTTTTTTATATTATTCTATTATTATGAGGTAAATTAAAATACGAGTATATTTCTCTAGATAATGAAAAATAGCTTACTGATCTATTAATGTTTTACACACCTAAGGATTTATTATTTTTTTCAATTTTTTTCTTTTTCTTTTCTTTTTTTTAAAGATTTTATTTATTTATCTGACAGAGAGAGACACAGTGGGAGAGGGAACACAAGCAGGGGGAGTGGGAGAGGGAGAAGCAGGCTTCCTGCTGAGCAGGGAGCCCCATGTGGGGGTCGATCCCACTGGGATCATGACCTGAGCTGAAGGCAGATGCATAACGACTGAGCCACCCAGGCACCCCTCAATTTTTTTTTTCTCCCTTTTGACAGTGGTACTGCTAGATTTTCCTCAATGATGAGATTATCCAAAAAACAATTCCACTGCTTCTGTGCCTAGTACCTGGAGTTAATTTTCATCCTTTTTAAAAAAATCTTATAAGCTCACTGCAAGTTTGATCTTGGTTGAAGAAAGTTTTCCTCATCCTTTATATCTTGTATATGCCTCTTGACAGTATTTTACAATATCATTTTTTTACAAAAATTTAAATAGGTTAGAACTATTCTAATTTAGCTGTCATAAAATAAAGTACAATTATACTGTACTGCCATAAATTGATTTAGGGTGCTTACTTAGCAAGGTGAAGCTTCAGTCTTTGTCAAAGGTGATGACTACATTTTGTAGATTGCCTCAGGAAAGAAACATAATGTTAGCAAGTGCTGGCTTTGCCTGGAGTTGAGCCATCTTACCTAAAGCAAAAGGGAAAAATGAACTCTTGCAGAGTAGCATCATTTAATGAAGGTTTTTCTTCATGTGCAGTAGCCAAAGGTTATAGTTAAAATCTGATGTGGGTTTTGAGGCACAGAGACCTATCAGGACTTTGCCATTTGCTTGCCATGTGACCTTGGGCAGATAACTTATCTAAACCTCAATGGTACCTAAGAGGTATATTCAATGGGACTAAAGTCCATTAACAAATATATGCATATATATATGCATATTTATTTTTGCTTTGTTAACTCTAGTGTTCTTAATAGTTATTTTATATCTATCTTCATGAGATTTCTTGGCAGAACAAAGATGTCTAAAGTAATATCTAGCACTAGGAATATAAATAAGTTCAGTTGCAGTGTATCTCTAACATAGTTAACACAAAATAAGACCCAGTAGCAGACAAAAAGCTATCAGATTGAAAAAAAAGTCCACATAAGCATTTATCAACTCAAAGTTTTGTACATTGTGCTAGATACCCTGGGGATAGGGGGAGAAGGTAGGTACTAAGAAGCATGAGAGGTATCTGTCCTAACCCTCAAGGAACCATCAAACTCTAATTTAATGCATACCAGCTAGGTGGACATTAGGTGAAACATATATTGGGTAAGTATGCGTCCATTGCAGTTTTGCTCTGTAAATATGATTTGGGAATGCTGAAGTCTGTAGTGCAAATGTACACATGTATAAGTGAATGAGACTTCTCTTCAGCTATGGTTCTTAAAATGCTTATATTTAACATATTTTTTGGTGTGGTTATTGGATATACCCAAGAATGTACTCTTCTTTTTATTATGGAAATAGATTTTTGATTGAGAATTATGGGCACTCTATTCTGTCTGATGTGTTGATTTTTCAAGCTGTCATGCAGGTTAGGTGAGTTGTAAAATATAATGATGCATGCTTACATTGTAGGTGAACAAGAGCAGGTTTAAAATGTGTGTTGAAATAAATTTAGAGCAAATTTCACAATGCTATTTGTCCGTCAAAGTATTCTCTTTTAGGATTCAAATCTAACATAAGAATTGAATTGTCATCCAGCTATTATATAAAACCAGTGTGGGACACCTGCATGGCTCAGTCAGTTAAGCAACTGCCTTTGACTCAGATCATGATCCCAGGGTCCTGGGATCTAGCCCCATGTCAGATTCCCTGCTTAATGGGGAGCCTGCTTCTCCCTCTTCCTTTCCTTCTGCCCCTCTACCCCAACTTGTACTCTCTCTTGCTCTCTCTTTCTCACTCTCAAATAAATAAAATCTTTAAAAAAATGTAAATGTGATCATAATATATTACTGTGACATAGGATAACACTATATGATATAAGCATAAACATTTTTGACAAGTTAGACTGTGGTATATAAATTGATAATATTTTCTTTCTCATATCTTTCATGAATATGAAAAATTTGGTGAAAAATACATAATAATCCTATAATATTCACTCAGCCTTAAATAAAGATAGGTCCAGGTTTTTCATCTACATTATCTTTAATATACAGAGGAAACACTATGTACTTTCACTATATATGTAGAGGAAACAAAATTACCTAAAAATGTGGTTATTATATGTCACTATATTTTATACAGATGAGAAATCTCATCTGGCAAAATTATATTTTTAGAAAATGGCTATTATTTTGTTTAATAAGACTTATTTTGGAAATTATCAATTAACTGTGTTAATTTGATATTCATTAAAATTTTTATTCTGGAACTGTTGTCTAAAATATCTATTGAAAATAAACATGCCCATCTGTTTTATAAGCAGTATTCCTTTAATTCATTTAATTGCTTTTTTTTTTTTTTAAGATTTTTTAAATTTATTTGACAGAGAGAAGCACAGCCAGAGAGGGAACACAAGCAGGGGGAGTGAGAGAGGGAGAAGCAGGCTTCCTGCCGAGCAGGGAGCCCAATGTGGGACTCGATTATGACCTGAGCCGAAGGCAGTCGCTTAAACAACTGAGCCACCCAGGCGCCCCTCATTTAATTGCTTTTATCTGACAAATATAATGAACTTCCAAACTGTCTTTAATATAATGTGTTTTATCACATAAATCTTCATTTTTTAAGCAATATGATGAATTACAAACAATACTGGGGCAGGAATTGTATTAATCTGATATTAATCATCCCTAAAGTCTCCAGTTTATTTTTGAATTTATTATTATTGGAGCTTTAATTACTTACAATTACAAATGGGATGTACAAAACTAAATTTTAGTGGAGTTATCCTGTGCTAAAAGTGCATTTTGTGGTTTCTGTCAATTATGATTTATACTGACTTGCTTTTGCTTTAGAGAAAAACCTGAAGAACATGCCAAATATGGCAACAAATCAGTGTGGATTAAGCAATCATTGAAATTTCAAGTCTTTCACACCTTCTGTATCGGCCTACACAATCTCACAAAATGAGAAAGTAAGTCATTATGCCATAATGTAGTGGTATTTTATGTCTTTAAACACAAAATTTGTACTCATGTGACATTTTACTATTAAGTAAAAATACCAGACTCTTAAAATTATTATAATACAGGGTAAAAAGAGGAGACATTGTTTATGATTCTATGCATGAATAGGAAGAAATGTAAATTATGCCTTGAGACTAGGGAATAATTGTTTTGTCCTGATTCTTCCATGCACCTGTAGGCTGAAAAGACTCCTCTTCCTGGAATGATACCAATCAAAAGTAGGGGCAGGAAGGGTGGGAGGAGTTTGAGGAATCCTTCATCTGGATGGATTAAAAGTGGAGAGCAAGTTGTGAAATATTCTGTGAAAATAGCTTATTATCTTTATTAGCTAGGTATTGCTGCATAACAAATAACCCCAAAACTTAACAGCTCAAACCAACTAACATAATTAATCTCACATAGTTTTTGAGGATTGAGAATTTAGGAATAGCTTTTCTGGGTGATTCTGGCTCAGGATCTCTTAGAGATTTTAGTCAGACTATTGGCAGAACTCCAATATTTGAAGACTTGAGTGGTGTTGGCAGATCAGGTTCCAAGTTCATTCATATTGATGTGACAGGAAACTTCATTTCCTCACCATGTGCTGCTTATGATGTGTCTTCTGTTAGTGCAAGTGATCCAAGATGAAGGCTGTAGGCTTTATACACTACTCTCAGAATTGGCACACCTTCCCTTCTACCACGGTCTACTGGTTACACAAATTAACCCTAATAAAATGTAGGACATGACTACTTAAAGATGTGAATACTAGAAGCCAAAGTCATTGGGAGTCATCTTGGGAGGTGGCTACAATCACCTTCCACAACATCCTTCATTCCATCATTTATTTATGCATTCACTCTCATCTATTAACATCTATTAAGCCTTTCTGTGTTCTACGAACTGTTAGGTCTTAAAGATAAACAAAATAAACCTAGTTTCTATATTCAAGGAGACAAGCAACAGATATTTACAATGATTAGAGCCATGTTAAGGAAGCCCACAGACTATCTCATATACTCCCATGATATTTTATATTTCCTTAACATAGCTCTGGTTCTCATCTGATTCCATGAGTGTAGGGAGCATTCCTACCCCAAGGAATATACTTCCTCTTCCCTGACGATTTTCACTTCCATTCCACCTTACTACATGTTTACTCCGTGCACATCATGAAACTTTTCTTCACCTAAAACCTCTTCACCTTCAAAAGAGCTAATTTAAATAATTTTCTCTTTAATCACAATTGGTATTTCCAACCTCTATATTTAAAATTGTACTGAAATTGTACTTAAACACTATCGTGATTTCTAGTCCATTTATCCCCATATTTCTTCCCTCTTCTCCTGCCTCCTTCTGTCTTAATTTCTGCAATCCATAATTTTAATTTTCCTGTTGCCAATATCCCCAATTCACTTCCCTTTATTTGAAAAAATAACAAACTAGGATGAACCCAATTATCTATTTCTTTATGCTTTTAAGTGACAGAGCACTGTAAGAAAAATCCAAAACAGGGTGCATGGATTTCATTATAACTTTATAATAATCAAGTTCAGCTGTATCCCAAACATACCAGAAACCTGATCTCATTTTCCAGGTCAGCTTGTTCTTCCACTACACACTATTCCATTCCTTTTCTGCTCTCCTTAAATACCTGACCTGTCTCCACCCTTACACCCTCAACTCTCAGCAGAAAATTTCTAAAGAGTAAATAGAACCCACCATCCAGAGATGATTCATCTTATCTCTACTTTATTTCCAAATTTAATTGTAGCTGCACGGATTCTGTCTTCCATCTCTCTTCTTTTAATCACTGGAGAAAAAGAAGCTTAAAATTTCAAAAGATAATGGGTATTTAATGAAGGAAGAATCTGGAGGAGAGGAATTGGAAAACCTTGACATTTTAGGTAAAGATTAAGATGGTATAATTTTAAAGCTCCCATTTTAAGTTAGAAATGAGCAAATATGTGATTGAATCTAAGGGGTTACAAGTAACTACATACATTTTTCTGCAATGTTTTCATGGCACCTCACCCCACCTATTCCCTTCTCCCTCCTTTATCACTATGACTGTTTACAAGCCTATTGCTCTAGCCTCCTGCATCCCCTTATTGAGGAGAGGGCCTGACTGAAAAAGAATGACAATCCTTACAGTGACTCAGGCCCTTAACAAGTATAACTTGTGAAGCCAGGTTTTATGAGTGAGGTAAAGCTGTTAAGTCTGTGGGAGGAGTCAAGCAAAATGATGCAGTTTGAGAAAGTAGAACATAAGCATTGTTTTTTTTAAAAAAAAAAAATCCTAACTGCCCCCTCAAACCCTAACAATGAAATAAGAGAGAAATAATGGGAAACAAGGAAATAAGTTGAATCATATATTAATTATTAAAGTCAAGGGCTTCAACTGAAGAAAGTTAGTGGATTCAACTGCCTGGTCTCAGGAACTTTTTCCAAATTATTAAAAACCTTGCCCTCTATCCCATTATGAGGGTTCCTCCCCTTCTTCAGTGGGAGATATTTATTACAACTCTCCACACATTATGCATTGGAGTCAGTTTAAGAAATCTCATATATTCTCTGGCTATATGACTAACTTTATAGATGGCTTCCCCATAGGTCCAGCTGACACATGAAGGCAGATATTTGATGATTTGTAAATATCTGTGGTGGTAAATATGTTTTAAGTTTTTATTGCTCTTATTGTTCTTTCTTTGAGTGAATTGAATGGGAAGACTGGAGTTGCGGGGAGCAGCCCTGTTTTTTGTCCTGCTATTTGGGAATGGGTACACGTGGGTTCACGTGTGGGTGTATGTATGTGTCAAGGGAATAGGTCTGGTTTCCTCTTGCTACCACATTTCTCCCACTCCTTTCTCTCTTTCAGGGTTTCTTCTATAAGACAGTTGGTCAATGTTAAGATATAGAGTTAATAAGAAACAGTATTAAGAACTATTAGGTCCACATAAAAGTGAATTATAGGCACTAAAAGCAGATAAGAATCATAGTTTAAAAAGGTAATATGGTAAAGAAACATGAGAAATAATTTTAAAAGAAGTGGAAAACTTGGAGAAATACTTACAATAAGACAAAATGGCAGCCTAATTGCTGAGCATTGTTGGAGAAGAATTGAAATCCAGATCAGGTAAAAACTCAGAGGCACCAAATTCTAAAGTGATTGATGTAGTGGTGGAGTACTTGGGTGACTCAGTTAAGCATCCAACTCTTGATTTTGGCATGGGTCATGATCTCAGGGTCATGAGGTAGAGCCCCCCTCAACTCCCCGCCTTGGCTGGCAGGTTGAGTGGGGAGCCTGCTTAAGATTCTCTCCCTCGGGGCGCCTGGGTGGCTCAGTTGTTTAAGCAACTGCTTTCGGCTCAGGTCATGATCCTGGAGTCCTGGGATTGAGCTCTACATGGGGCTCCCTGCTCGGTGGGAAGCCTGCTTCTCCCTCTCTCACTCCCCCTGCTGGTGTTCCCTCTCTAGCTGTGTTTCTCATAGTCAAATAAATAAATAAAATCTTAAAAAAAAACCAAAAGATTCTCTCCCTCTCTCTCTGCCCCTACCCCTATTCCCTCTCTTAAAGAAAATTTATGTAGTGCCAGTTTTTATTATCCATTAAAGAAAAAATGCTGTATTATAAACAAACAGAGTATGTTACAGGAAATTTGTTTCCTTAGAGCCTATGGTTCTTCATCATGCCACTTTGAAAAATAAAGAGGTAGACCAGATGAAGAGTGGTGGGCAGCAAAGCAAAGTTTATTGAGACTAGTACAAAGATTCCAGAGTGGGAATGGGGCCAAGAGGTTTGTCCTTTTGGCGCTTAAATCTAGGAATTTTTATAAGCTCTTTCAATGAACTATCTTAAGCATTCTGAGTGTGGGCCCACTGTGGATTGGCTCCTAAGGTGTGCCAATCAGGGCTTTGATCATGCACCCAGCTACCTATTGGGTTATTATTCACATGTTGATGGTCTTTTGGGCTGGTATTTGGAGATTAACTGCCTCAATCTGTGATAGTGACCAATATTTTATGGTTAAATGTTGTGTTTCAAGATGTTTTGCAAAAGTTACTTCTGCAGGGGCTGCTAGACAGGATGCTGTTGTGGTCTTGTCTAAGCTGTAGAACAGGATGCTAGTGCAGTTTTGTTTTAGCTGTCCTGGATTTTTGCTTTCTTTCTGGGGACCCTAGCCCTGACTACCTAAGTGTCCAATTAACCTCTAATATTTATTTGGTTTATAAAAGATAACACATTCTAATGCTTGATTTTATTTTTTAAAAGATTTATTGACTTGTTTTATTTTTAAAGATTTTCTTTGTTTTTCAGAGACAGAGAGATCAAGACAGCAAGCACAAGCAGGGAGAACAGTAGGTAGATGCAGAAGCAGGCATCCTGCTGAGCAAGGAGCCCATGACCCAAGCCGAAGGCAGACACTAAACCGAAAGAGCCATGCAGGCATCCCTACTGACTTATTTTAGAGAGAGAGAGTGAGGGAGGGTCAGAGAGAGAGAGAGAGAGAGAGAGAAAGAGAGAGAGAGGAAGAGAGTCTCAAGAAGTCTCCTTGCTAAGTGCAGAGCTTCCACACAGGGCTTGATCCCATGACCCTGAGATCTTAACCTGAACCAAATATCTTCACTGTGCCACCCAGAGGTTCTTGCTTGATTTTATTTTTAGCTGATTTTTACCTTTTCCCTTTCAACATTTTGAATCCTGAAAACTTTGTTCTCTATCAATAAATCTATAATTGATCTTGAAAGATTTCTCACACACACACACAATTAATCGGATAGTAAGTAATGAATCATTTTATAAACAATATTACTACAGTTTAAAAAAAACAAAAAAATACAGAGTTGAACTAATAGAGACAGGTAAATTTCAGATGCCAAAATAAAAAAGGGTGGGGAGATCAAAGCAAAGCAATAAATAGGTGCTAAGACCACATGACTTATGGGATTTGGAAGGTAGAGCTAGAGTTTTAATTCTAATGTGGGGAAAAAAGATAGGGCCAAAGAAGAAGGCAAAGTGGAGAGTGAGAACGGACTTATTCCCTAAAACCCACAATCTCTAATAACAGCCTGCTACTATCTCTTCCTTGTATCCAAAAGGAACCTATTGCATATTATGTGGGATAAATCAGTGACTGTTACTGAGTAGATCTTTTCTTTCCAGAGAAAAGGAAACTAGTCCAATTATATGGTCTCTATAGCAAGGGTAGATCTCAGTGTAAGACTTCATTTGCCCATGAGAAAACTGTCAAGTCCTTTCTTCCCTCCTTCGTCTGCCCCTCCATCCCTTCTTTCTCTATCATTGTTTTCATTATTTTGCTCTCTTTTTTTTTAAGATTTTATTTATTTGACAGAGAGAAACACAGCTAGAGAGGGAACATAAGCAGAGGGAATGAGAGAGGGAGAATAGGCTTCCTGCAGAGCAGGGAGCCTGATGCGGGGCTTAATCCCAGGACTCTGGGATCATGCCCTGAGCCAAAGGCAGATGCTTATCAACTGAGCCACCCATGTGCCCCTGTTCTTGCTCTTTTTCAGGATAACACATATCCCTGATTGCTGATTATAATCCAAAATCAATTCCTGTATGGCACAAGCTTGAACATAATTTATGATTAAAATCAAATGTGGAAGTAGTGATGTTTTATACCTGGCAGCTTAAGGAATAGCAGGAGTGGCCCTAGTGTAAAATTCAAAATCAGAAAGGAATTAATACAAAAATTGGTACAAGATTTATAAAAACCCTGGTATATGGACATTTCCATAATTCAAGTTCTATGAGATTCTCTCTCTCTTTCTCTCTCTCTCTCATACACACACACACACACACACACACACACACACACACACACACAGTTGTTAGGCTTACAGTTAAAAACTATACATACCACAAGAAGAACTACTAGAGTTACTAAATTTTGAAAATAGGAGAACTTTTACCACAAGAACCAGAAATATAAGAACAATTAGAAATACCTTAAACGTTATGCCAGTGTAGATTACAGGGAGCTTCTTGTGACTCAACCCACTAGGAAACAATCCTCCACCTGCCAGATTAGATATTCATTTGTGGAGGTGTTAAAGTGCTGTGGAAAGTGGAAGTGAGCTCTAGCAATGTGGCTGTGAACTTTGGCCAGAGTAAATCCAGAGTTTTCTTAAGAAAATTAGCTAGATTTGTGGATGATTTTATTGTGGTACAGTCAAGAGACCCTGAAGTGATGGACACAGTGATCAATGAAACAAAATCTTCACACTCTCTGTTCATGTTTTTGGTGGTTGACAATAGAAAGCTACTACAGCAGGTGGAATTCCCATGGACTGTCTTAAAAGAGAGATTGGTTTCTCTGACGAAGAAATGGTTACAAGTGAGTATTAGATGGTTCAATCAAGCATCTCTTTCCAGATGACTAGTTTTATGAAACATAGTTCTTTTGTAATTTTTTTGCAGCAGATGGTATTAATGAATCTGGTGTGCTAGCAAACAATGGAGCTTTTGTAGCCCTCTTGTCATGAGATATTTCTTGGAATAGGTAATGTTGGAGTGATAGAATTAAGAATGATTGATGAAGAATGTGTTAACATAATGTAAACACACACAAACATACACACACAAATGTCTTCTCATACTTTAAACCTGATGGTTGCAGAAGCATCAAAAAGTCAGATTGCTATGTTGAAAGTATCTTCAAAAAAGGTAGTGCATCAGACATGATTCCTGCCAGAGCATCAAAGTGGTGGTGAAGTCTGCCCAGTGAATAGTTCAGGCCATACAGCAATGAGTAAAAGAAATTGGTGTTACAAAACAGGTAAGCCGGACATTATTTACTGCTTTCTGAGAAACTGTGAAATACAGTCACACACTCACCTTGGAAAGAAAGATTATTTCACTTTAATTTTGAACATTTAAAGTTTCCAGAGATAAAGCTATCAAGAAGATACAATTGGATACTGAGGATAACCAAATGAAACTTTCTAGAGGTCATTCCACATGAATTGAATCCTTTAATATCATTTTACAAGAGGTTTTTAGAAGTATTATTTTGAATGAATAGAAAAGGTATGATGGTTGAAATATGACTGCACTTAAAAATATAAATTGTAAAATTGATGTGTTTAAAACTCTTCATGGGTCAGCACTACTTTAAAGAAGACAATTGCTGGCACTTTGTACAGTCACATTTGATTCATTAGAATTCACTGTGAAGTCTGATATTATTACAGTAGCTATAAATGGGTAAGAGGTACAAGTTTTATGTTGTATTATGAGGTTCCTACTTGCACATCTAATGAAATTGATGAAGTCACTCATGTAAGTAGAAAAGAACTTGGGCATGGGGCTCTGACAGATAAAGTTTCATATATTGTTATTCTCAAAGATTTTGTTTTCACTGAGAGTCACAGTTGAGGGCCTTGAATAAAATGGGTCATCTCCTAAAGCAGTGTTCTCCAATACAACTCTCTTAGTGATTCAGATGTTCCATATTTGCAAACTCCATTATGGTGGCCACCAGCCACATGTAGTTTCTGAACTCTTGAAATGTGGATATCTGAGAAACTGAATTTTTAGTGTAATTTTTTTTGTGTTTAAGTAGCCACATGTGAGCAATGTTTGCATTATTGGGCAGTACATGTCTATACACTGATCTACATTGAAAGTTTAGATTCATGAATGCAGGGATTCCAGCTTTGCTGCTCTTGCATATGTGGCAATATGACAAACTACCAAAAACAATCCTAAGGGTGATGAAATAGGAGGTTAGCATTTGTTTATAGAATTAATGGAAATTGAAGTTTAAAATGAGGTGATAGGGATTTTACAATAGCTGACATCCATAAGGGAATAGCTGAAATGCAACCCAATATTAAATTTCCAGGGGCATCAATAAAAATTTAATGGGCGCCATTTAACAAGCCCCAATAGTAAAGGAGAAGATGTAACAGGTAATGAACAAACAGTTCAAAGCCTCAGGCATCTAAAAAGTAAAACAGGCCTGTTGTGAAAACTGTCCAGATTCCATTATCAAAAATGATCCAGGGTTTTTGAACCAGAGAAATATAATTTTTAAGACTAAAAATTTTTTAAAAGGAAGTTAACTACTGACCAGTTGGACAGAGAAACATTTCCTGTACTTGTGTCCCTGTATAGTGCTATGCCAGCAGTAGGAGACTCCATTTCTGTTGTCTACAAAGATAATGAGAGGCTGCAATTGGAATCTGAGGCATTCTCCATCAACCTAATAACTGGCACCAAAGACCCGGGAGTAGTGACAGAGCTGTATCCACGCATGATTGTAGTACTGTTTTACAAGGTCCAGTGTGGGCAATGAAAGACTAAATATCCCACTGTCTTGCACTCAGAAATTGACCAAGAAATCAAGATGAAAGATTGTGGTGGTTATCTGACTGATGACAGAATGATGTGTTATTGTACAGTAATTGCTGTAACTCCTGTCAAAACTCTAAATGATAGAAGGAGGATGGTAATAGAAGAGGCAGTTTCAAAGCTATTATTAGTTCTTCTTTCTCATGATTTCTTAAATAATTATAGGGTAGACTTCACCACACCAACAAAGATTTCAACTTTTCAGGAGTACTTTCTGTGCATAAAATATACATATGTACAAGTATTTTATTAAAAGCAAAATAGAGGGAATTTAAAAAAGAAACAAAAGGAAAGACATGGGCAGTGTGAACATAGAACAGGAATATTTGGAACATAGTGATGAATTTTTATAAATGAAAAACAATTATTTAATTAAAAAACAATGGGTGGCTTACAGAGCAGAGTAAATAACTGAAAAAAGTGTTAGCAAATTGTGCAATAGGTCTAAGGAAATTTCTGGGAGGGAAATACAGAGAAATAAAGGGATGGGGAAAATATGAAAGGTCAAGAGAAAAGAAAGGTTAACAACCCAAATTTTCTTTGAAATGATGTGTCCTCATCTACTGTCCAACACTATTTTCTTAGATGCAGGCCAAAAGAAAAAATGATCTATGAAATCAACATTTTAGAACAGAAAAGCAAATGAGCTGTTATGAACAAATGTCAGTTAAAAACAAAACAAAACAAAATTAGACCCTTAAGGAACCAAACATAATAGTGATCAGAACATATTATAAAACAATTTATGAATGAATGTTGAGGGAAATAAAAACAGGAAACCACAAAAATAAGCAAGCAATAAGATTAAAATAGCAAAGAAAATCTGAAGAACAAACCAGAAATTGAAAGAAAATATATAATCACTGAAACTGCAAGATAGAATTGAAAAAATTATGAAGAATTCAGCAAAGAGAAGAAAAATGGAAAAGACAAGTTAGGACATGTGACTAGCAGAATGAGAAAGGGTTATATACATCTAATCAGAGTTCCCAAAAGGTAGAAAATGCAATGTTGGGAAGAAGTAATATTTGAAGAGATAGTAGCTGATTATTCCCAGATTGAGGAGACATGAATTCTCAGGTTCAGAAAGCATCTCAAATCCCATAAGGATAAATAAAAATAAATCCAATTCAAGACATATTTAGCAAACTGTAAAACTCAAAGGTTAAGAGAAGATATCAAAACACCTGAAAGACAGCCTACCTATGCAATGTCAGCTTGATTCACTAGAGATTCTCAAAAGCAATAATAAAAAGCAGAAGATTATTTTTTTTAAGATTGTATTTATTTGACAGATCAAGAGAGAGGGTGAGCACAAGCAGAGGGAGCAGCAGGCAGAGGGAGAGGGAGAAGCAGACTCCCTGCTGAACAGGGAGCCTGATGTGGGACTCAGTCCCAGGATCCTGGAATGATGACCTGAGCTGAAGGCAGATGCTTAACCACTGAGCAACCCAGGCATCTCCAGAAGATGATTAAGTTATACCATAATAAGGCTTAGGAAAAAGAACTATCAACATAGAATCATATACTCAGCAAACTATTTCTCAGGATCGAGGAGCAGTTGATTTCTTGGTCAATTTCTGAGTGCAATTTGCTTCTTCAAGCAAATGGAAAACAGAAAATTACAAGTATTAAGAGAAAATATTACAGAAAGAAGAAAAATGTATCTCAGACTAAACAAAATCTAAGATGCAACAAGGAATAAAAAAATAAGACATTTAAAAACATGCAGGTTTTTTCAAATTATCAACCATAATAATGTCTAATTTGTGGGGTTATTAAAAACTAAATTAAATTTGTTTCCTGATGAAAAAGTATTACATTAGATAGGAACTGCGCTATAGGAGTTAAACTCCTACATGTTAGGTGTATATTTAAAAAGAAGGTAGACACTGATTAATTTTGATCTTGTTAAGTTAAATATGCATGTTATTTTGTAGAATATCCACTAACAATAAAATTAGAGTAACATTTAAGTCAGTACTGGAGGGGAAAATGTGTTTTAAAAAATGCCATGAGAAAGCAAGAAGACATGAGGAATGAATATTAAATATGTCAGTATTTATATCAGTAAATACAAAAATTAAAGTTAAGTATATCAGTACAAGTAAATGTTGAGTGGATTAACCACCTCTTCACTCCCACACACAGAGCTAAAAGATAGTTGGTTATATGTTACATATATAAGGTCTGCATAAACCTCGAGGTCACATAAAGTTGATATACTTTTAAAGATGGTCACATGTAGTTAGTTATTTCCTTTTTTTTTTCCTACCATAAATCATTCAAAACAATGAGGAAAATAAAAACTAAAACTACAAATACCAGTTTGTTCCTTTCTTTTAAATTAGGTAGCAACAAAGACCTTAAGTTCCCAAAGTGGAAAGAAAGCTGGCAAAGCAATAGTCAGACCTGGAGTAGGAAGCAGGGCCTCCCATCAGCCAACCTCAGACATACCCTATCCTAAATCTCTTGTTGGCTACAATCAAGATGTGCTACCCAAACTGTTTTATGACTTCCCTGGAGTCTCTTTCAAGAATTAGAGGAGTCAAGGCTAAACCAGGAACCACATGATAAAGAAGTAAGACTGTCTCTCTAGCCACAGTGGGAAAACAAGTATTAGAAAAATCCTACATTGTCTATCTCCACTGGAGTCATAAGGAAAATTCTTGCTAGCCTAAAACTCTTCCCTTTCCCTTTCTTTAGTGCAGGACTGGCTAGATAATTTTCAAAGCCTGATGCAAAATGAAAATGTGGAGTTTTCTGTTTGGAATTATTAAAAATTTTATTAAAAATTTTAAAAATAAGGGTGCCTGGCTGGCTTAGTTTTAAGCATCTGCCTTTGTTTCAGGTCATAATCCCGGAGTTCTGGGACCGAGCCCGGCATTGGGCTCCCTGCTTGGCAGGAAGCCTGCTTCCCTCTCTCTCACTCCCCCTGCTTGTGTTCCCTCTCTGGCTGTGTTTCTCTCTGTCAAATTAATAAATAAAATCTTTAAAAAAATTAAAAATACTCTCCTTGGAGACAAGCAGAGTATTAAACCAAGAACAGAGCCTTTCTGTGCAAAGGATGTTGTAGTACTGTACATGCTTGTGAAACCTTGCCTCAATGGAACTCTCTCAGAAAAAACTCATGTTCTTAAAATATGAAACAAAGGAGTTATCAGAGAATTTAATTAGAGATACTGCAACAAAATGGGAGGAAGGGAACAGGAAAACAAATTCACAAAAGCAAAAACCTTTATCAGAAATTGTTGTTATGGGATGCCTGGGTGGCTCAGTTGGTTAAGCGACTGCATTCGGCTCAGGTCATGATCCCGGAGACCCAGGATCGAGTCCCACATCGGGCTCCCTGCTCAGCCCTCTATCACTCCCCCTGCTTGTGTTCCCTCTCTGGCTGTGTTTCTCTCTGTCAAATAAATAAAATCTTAAAAAAAAAAAAGGAAAGAAATTGTTGTTATGGGGTGCCTGGGTGGCTCAGTTGGTTAAGTGAGTGCCTTTGGCTCAGGTTGTGATTCCAGGGTCCTGAGATCGAGCCCTGCATTGGGCTCCTTGCTTCTCCCTCTCCCACTTCCCCTGCTTGTGTTCCCTTTCTTGCTCTCTGTCTCTCTGTCAAATAAATAAAATCTTAAAAAACCAAAGCAAAACAAAAAAACACTAGAAAACTCTCATTTTCATCATGAAAAGCATAAAAAAGAAAACTGCCATTCTGTGGAAGAGTATGGGAAAAATAGTGAGGTACTGGATAATGGAAACCAAATTGGCAGAGTGAATTAAAACAGTAAAATAATATCATATGAATCAGTGTTTCTCAAGCCTGGCTATTTATTAGACCCACCTGTGCAACTCTTATGTCATACCAGTGCCCCAAATCCATGTCTGTGGGTTTTTCTTTAATAGTTCTGGGCTGGAGCCCAGTCATTGGTATGTTTCAAAATCTGCACAGTTGACTTTAAAGGACAACTGGTGTTGTGAGCTGCAACATAACCAAAGGAAAAATTAGAAGGCAGGGATGGCGATGATCTAATAAAAAAACAGTAGGGGGCAAAGGAGAAAGAAAATGGGCGCTGCTGTCAGTGCATCAATTTCTTTATTTTTATTGGCTAAAGATAACAATTGTAAGCCCATAAACCAATTAATATATATATATATATATATATATATATATATATATATATAACTATATCAGCACAAATGCAAAAATTAAGAAAGATATTAAGGTTGTAAAATTACCTAAAATGAGTTGGAGGAAGAAATGGAGGGGGTCCAGATGAAATCTATTAATACTTTTCAGGAGGAAATTTAGAAATATATTATCCCAAATGAACACAATAAGTTTAATACATAAAGTTATATAGGTAAGTAGTTATGTAGAACAGAATGTAACACTTCTCAGTTTTCAGGAGAAACATATACCAAAATTAAGAACAGAGACAACAGAATGAATAATTAAGATACACAAACTAGAGAAGATGTCAAATAATTTAACAGGACTTAGACCACCATACTAAATAAGTGATTAAAAAGTTAAAAATAAAAGAAAAGGTAAAGAAAATCTAGGCAAATACAAATAAAACAAAAAATAGGGATTTTCATTAACAGCTAAAGATAACATAGGTAGGAATAATTTAACATAAAATGTGCAAAATTGGAATGCCTGGGTGGCTCAGTCAGTTGGGCGTCTACCTTCAACTCAGGTCATAATCTCCGGTCCTGGGATCAAGTTCTTCATTGAACTCCTTGCTCAGCGGGGAACCTGCTCCTTCCTCTGCCTGCTCCTACCCCTGTTTGTGCTCTCTCTCTCTGACAAATAAATAAAATCTTAAAAAAAAAAAGCACAATTTGCCTGAAGAATTACAAAAGTTCTTCAAGAGAAGAACACATACCCATAAAGTCTAGAGTATTTGAAAAAATTAAAATGCACTACCATGCTCTAGATTATAAAAATGCAATTCGTAAAGATGCTAATTCTTTCTGAGTTAATAAGTAACCTAAGTCATGAAATGACAGTAAGAAATATCAGTAGGTCTGTGCTCACTCATGATAAATGCAGTCTCCTTTTGCCCATCACAGCTACTGGTCACACACCCATTCTCTTCAACCCCACCCCTACACCCCAAGGATAAAAAACACTCAAAGATCCAATGTTTTAAAATACAGACATTTTTGGGCACTGGGGTGGTTCAATTAATTAAGTGTTCAACTTTTGATTTTGGCTCAGGTCATGCTCTCAGGCTTGTGAGATTGAGCCCCACGTTGAGCTCTGCTCTGGGTGTGCAACCGGCTAAAGATTCTCTCTCTCCCTCTGCTCTGCCCTCCTTAAGAAAAACTAAAGCTCACTGGTGTTCATTATTAAAAAAAAATACAGACATTTTATGAAACAGCTATCATCTGAAAAAAAACACAAAAGATTAACTAATAAGCAATATTGAATAACCACAAGTTTACTTCTTTATCTACAACCCATAGACTAGGAAAGCTAGGGCATTTTATGCCATTATTTTACAGAGGTTGGTTCAGGTCTCTGTAGAAAGCATCTAAAAGCAAGTAAAATACAGTGGCTAACTGTATTTTAATAATAAAATAAAAATAAAAGCAAGTAAAAATACTAAGAAAATTCAAATATGGAAATGTAGGCAAATATTTTTTTTTGCAAAAGTAAGTAAATATTTTAATATATTTATAGCTAACATATTATTTCATATGCTAGATTATAACAATTTTATTTCTGTGAGGCCCTAGAAATCAACAGACCTTTTTGTAAGAGGACTGAAGGAGAAAAAATGAAAGACAAGGATAATGTAATTTCATATATTGTATTCTTTGAGTTGATTTTCTATAGTCTAAAAGTATTTAGCTTAACTTAAGTTTTTCTTCCATATGTTAGGTTTACACTGATTTTCCTTATTGTTTATTTTTGTTTTTTTTAGTCATTTATTCATGCATACGTTCAAACATTTGAAGGGAATATTTTTATGGTTGTTCCTATATTAATTCTTATAGACTAGGGTATAAAAGAAAAAAGCTATTTCTCTATTCAACAATACTTCTGAAATTATCTGGAGTTAGTGCCGACTCCACAGGTTAAAGCCAAGAGTTGTACAAGACTGTCTTCCCACTTCAGAAGCCACTTACAAGTTCAGACCTTTGGTACTTCTGACCAACTGACTATAAATCAAGGGTTCCCACATCCCCCTTCTTGGGTTTGATAATTTGCTAGAACAGTTCACAGAACTCAGGAAAATACTATTACCCATTTATTAAAAAGGATATAACCTTGGAGCAACCAAATGAGAGAAGTATAGAGTAAGCAATGGGGAAGGAACATGGAGATTCTATGTCCTCTCCTGGCAAGACACCTTCTCAGCACTTCCATATATTCACCTACCCAGAAGCTCTCCAAACCACTTAATTTAGGATTTTTATAGAGGTTGCATTACATAGGCATGATTGATTAAATGATTGGCCATTGATGATTATATAAATCTCTAGCCCCTCTCCTTGCCCTGGGGATAAATAGTTGGCATTGAAAGTTCCAACCCTCTAATCACACAATTGGTTCCTTTGGCAACCAGTCTCCATTTTGCAAGAATCACCTCATTATCGTAAACTCAGGTATAGTTAAGCAGGGGTTATCATAAGTAACAAAAATGCCCCTCTCATTCTTTTTTTTTTAATTAATTAATTTATTTTTATTGTTACTTAAATTTTTTTCCCAATGTTCTAAGATTCATTTCTCATTCCCCACACCCAGTGCTCTATGCAATAGGTGCCCTCAGTACCCACCACCAGGCTCTCCCATCCCCCCATCCCCTCCCTCCAAGTCCCTCAGTTTGTTCCTGTGTCCAAAGTCTCTCTTGTTTCATTTCTCTCCCTGAATTACCCTACTTCCCATTTACTTTCCTTCTCCTACTGTCCTCTACATTACCCCTTATGCACTGCAAGTAAGTGAAAGCATGTGATACTTGACTTTCTCTACTTGGCTTATTTCACTCAGCATAATCTCTTCCAGTCCAGTCCATGTTGCTACAAAAGTTGGATATTCATCCTTTCTGATGGAGGCATAGTATTCCATTGTATATATGTACCACATCTTCTTTATTCATTCATCTGTTGATGGGCACCTTGGCCCCTCTCATTCTTATCACTCAGGAAATTCTAGTGTTTTGGGACCTCTGTGCCATGAAGAGGGGTAGAGACCAAATATATATTTTCTTATTATGTCACAGATTGTTAAAAAAAAATAAACAAAAGTAGGCATGGCTTGGATATTAAAGAATCATATAATTGAATGGAAAAGATTGGATGGAAGGAGAGGAGATGACCTATATGAAACTATTGGCAACAATTTAGAATCTAGAAGGAGCTTAATCTTTATATTAATACATACATATATTAAAATTTATGTGTCAAATTTAATTTATTTACTTTAAAGGTATAGTTAAGGGCACTTGGCTGGCTCAGTCAGTAGACCATGTGACTCTTGATCTTGGGCTCATGACTTCAAGTACCTTGCTGGGTGTAGAAATTACTTAAAAATAAAGTCTTTAAAAATAAAAAAATAGCTATATTTAATATGGCCCTTAAAAAACTTGCTAAAAGTTGTTTTCTAAACTGAAAAATTAATCAGTAAATTTGACTGCCTTTTTTTAGTACCTAAAATGCAATCTGTTAGTTTGTGGGTGGAACTTGTTATTATTTTATTGTGTCATACACTGACCAGCTGTTAATTTATATTAAGCCACGTATATTTGTTTAAAAAGAACAAATTACTCAAAAAATGATCAGAAATACTGTCTACTTGTTCCAGTGAAATTCTATCATTGTCTTTTTGTTAATTGCCCTCTGGCTTTGTACTCAAAGATGGATGGATTCCATGGCCGAAAGGAAAAATTCACTCATTCTGAAGTCAATTTTAGTAAAAATTCTCAAAGAGAAAAAGGTGTAAAAGGAATATTTGAAGGTAAAAATCATATGACATGTATACATTGCTCTTTGTGAGTCAAACAAATATTTAAAAAGTGTATATGTAGACATGAATACTTTCCAAAGCACTTGGTATTAAATAGGAAAATACAAATTTTTAAATTGATAAGTTATATAGATAACTATATATAAAATAAAGATAATTATAGAATTCTGTTTTTTAACTATTTTATATTCTCTTAGGTTTGTTATTCTATTAAAAATCTAATTGGTTTCAGCTACATATTTTTAACAAGTTTCTTGTACTGTGTTAGAAGAAAAAGGTACCCTTTGTGCAATCCAACATTTTTACATTAAAGAATGACTAATCGTGTCCTCTTCTTGTTCACACTTTTCACTAGGCAGATGAAATGTTTTGCAAATTTAGAACATATTCACCATCTGGCTTTGGTGTGCATAATTCATACACTGAAAGACACTGAAGTTACATGACTAAAGAGAACAAATTTGGAGAGAGATAGACCTTCATTTGTCACATGCTATGTGAATATGGGTAAGTTATTGACCACTTTGGTCTTTAGTTTTCTCATCTGTACCAATACTTATTTACAGAGTTCTGGTTCCGATTAAATGAAATAAATATAGTAAGGTATTAGCTTAAAAACAGGGCAGACATCTTCTGGAATTGAACATAATTAGTGATTGGCAAAGTTTTTACTTATATGCAAAGAAAATATAATCATTAATTCTATTAAAAATAATTAAAGACAGTAGTTTAGGTGATAAAAACAAACTTCATTTAACATTTTGTGAAGCTGATGGACTCCTTTTGAAGTGTGAAATGAGGCCATTGACAAGAAACTTTTATAGGACAAACAATAAAGAACAAAGAAGAGAAAAATAGGAAAATATCCTATTGACAGGGGCCACATAGTCAACCTTGTTTGTGAGGTAGAATCCTGAGAGGAGTGGCTTCCTCTTAGGCCAGAAAGTTATTTCAACAAATCAAAATCTGTCTTATGGAAAGAGAATTTTTTTCCTAGTCTAATATCTTTTATGACTTGTTACTAGTTCCTATAATGACCAGTAGAGGAATATATGCTGTGGGATACAGGGGGAATGTCAGTTTGATTTTGGAGATAATTAAATGTCTGGGGAAAAAATATCTGGGCGTTTAAACTAAAAGTGAAAAATTGTTTGAAAAATTTGTTTCATTTACCAGATATTTAAAGATGTGGACACCGAACTAATAGAAAGTCCTTGTATTCTGCCCTTTTAACCTGTAGAAGCCAGAAATGGAGCTCTCTAATGAGACTAAAAAATGCTAAGTTCAATGTTCAGAAGATTTTGTAGTTTTGTGTATTTATTTTAAAGGGGTTGTTTTCATATAATGAATTTCTGTTTCCGATTAGAGATGTGCCTGTGGTCGCAGGGCCTTCTTTCTAATTTGGGGTTCTGGATAAGCCAATGATCATGCCCATCACTTCAATTATTAAGGACCCTTCTTTCCTGAAGAGCATAATGGTAGTGCTGATTTGAGGGCCATCTTTTGTATGGGTTTTTGTTTATTTTTTTAAAAGATTTTATTCATTTATTGAGTGCAAGTGGGCACAAGCTGGGAGAGGAGCAGAGTGAGAGGGAGAAGCAGGCTCCAGCCTGAGCAGGGAGCCTGATGGGGGACTCGATCCCAGGACCCTGGGATCATGACCTGAGACAAAGGCAGATGCTTAACTGACTGAGCCACCTAGGCACCCCCATCTTTTGTATGTTAAATGATTCTGCCTACCATGCTCTTCATAGATTCTCCCAGATAAAATATCTCTGTAGGCTGCATAAAAGGTACAAATTGGACTGGGCAAAAGACATTGAGTGATTTCCTCAGGTTTTTCAGCTATATTGACTATTAACTATAGCTATATCAACCAGCACCATCTCAAAATACCCAATGTAAGCCACACATGTAATTTCAAATTTTCTAGCAGCCCAATTTTTAAAATTAAAACCAAACAATTGAAATTAATTTTAATAATATATTTTATTTAACATGATGTAAAGTATCATTTCAACATGTAACCAGTATAAACCATGTACTGAGGTCTCTTCATTCTTTTTTCATTCATTTTCAAAATCCAGTGTGTATTGTATATTCATATTGCAAGTCAACTCAGACTAGCCACAGTTCAAGTGCTAAATAGCCTCTTGCGGCGATTGTCTTCCATAGTGGACGCTAGGGGACATATGACCAATCTGACTTAAAGAAAATTGTGGTTGCACAGGGAAAGATATTCTCATTCTGAAACTCATGATTGGTGATGACTCTTATTTCCAAACCACTTTCCAAAATATAGAAACTGGACAAAGGATACTTAATCTATCACATGATACTTTAGCTCCTTAAAATGCAGATTTGACCACCTAGAGATTCATACCATTAGGACCAAATATCAAATATCAATGTAATTTCCAAATGAAATTTATCAGAAAGGAAAACTGATAACCTAGGCTGAAGAAGACTTCACAAAGCAGCATAGCTGTCTTTAAATATCTTGAGAAATCTCAGAAGACAACCAGGACAAATGCTGTTTGTTCCAAGGAAACGAATACATTTTTAAAAAGATTTTATTTATTTATATTAGAGAGAGCGAGAGCATGAGAGAAAGAGAGAACACAGAGAGGGAAAAGCAGACTCCTTGCTGAGCAGAGAGCCCCAGGCGAGCCCCAGGCTGGATCATCCCAAGACCCTGAGATCTTGACCTGAGCTGAAGGCAGACACTTAACTGGCTGAGCTACCCAGGCACCCCCAAAAGAAACTAATGTTTTAAATGCATATTGAGAACTTCTTTGTTTTCATTTAAATCTAATGGTAGAATCTTAGAGTCTGCTGTCAATTGACTTCTGTTTCCATCCTGAGGGGAAGTTCTCAAAGTACCCAATTCCTTCACTCTGTGATTGTAATTCTTGTGTCTCAATCTTCTTCTGGAAAGAGCCCCTCCCACCCCCCAAATGTTAGGAAGTCATTAAGAATTCATCTCTATTCAATCTTTCAAATCTCTGCCAAGATTGCCAATAGATGCCAAATGGCTCTTAGCTGTTTGTAGATCTGAGCTGAGCTGAACAGTCAGGCTTACACTAAGCCTTTATTTCACTTAGATTCTGAGTGATCTGACTTCCTATCAGATTTAATTTTGATGGCTTTTATTGGCTTCATTAGTGAAAACAGTGGGAAAGATGAAATAATAACTCTTAAAAATGTCTGTGGTGGAATTATGTTACTACTAACGTGGCTATTTCATTTCTCAATGTTTGCTTTTGTCACAATTTGCAACTTAGTATCAGCTGATTATTGAATTTTTCAACAAATACATTACCCTCTTTTGTGAAATTGTGAAATTAAAGTTATATGGAAACATAATATAATATTAAATAGGAAAGTTTTGGTCAGTTTCACTACTTCAACATTAAGAAGATGTATGACATCAGGGAGATGAAAATTGGATATAGTTTGTGTTTTAGCACAATATAGACAATTGATATTAAGATATACTAAGATATGCTTTTCATTATAGGTAATCTCTGTATTTTCTAGGGTTTTGAAGAATTATACCTATGAACATGTGTTATTCAAACTATAACTCTGAAATCGTTTCTTCTACCCTGTAAAAACAAGTCATTACAATCAAGCAGTGTTTGCCCTTTGAATTATCAAGCCACATGCACCTTAATGACAGATGACCTAAAGGTAAGTGACAGTTCACCTTGTGGAGCTATTTAGAGTAAAAAAGAACAGCTTACTACAAGCATTACCTAATCTCCTTTTAATTTCTGTTAGGTTTCAGCATAAAAATAACTTGAATAAATGCCCAAAGAGTTAGTTAGAGGTGACATATGCTAAACATTTTTACATTTGAGGAGTATAGGAAGGAATACAATATCCAGGTAACTGTGAAGATATCTTGTATATTATTATATTATTATATATTCTTCTTCTTATTGTATATTATTCAGTCTTTCATTAAACATTTATATGCTTCTTTTGAATGACCCTTTTCATTTTGTATGTCAAGATAAAAGAAATGAAATATGTCTCTTCATCATATATCCTAGAAATTGGATATTAAGTGTTCTGAATATACTAAAGAAGAGATTTAAAGAATGGAACAGCTAGCTTGAAGTTGCCCTTTTTTGTGGTTCTTTTATAAAAAGATAAAAAGTAAGTCATTAGATATAAAAGATAAAATGCTTTAAAACACTCCACCAAAAAATGGAAATAAAAGTATGAATATGTGTATATGTGTATATATATGTATGTGTATATATGTATATATATGGGAAAAGTCTATGTATAGTTATATATACACATATATTTTTCTACATACATATACATGTGTGCGTATTGTGTGTATATGTATATATGTATCTGTATCGGTAGCTTTAACTGTATATGTATATTCCTCTCCTCCTGTAAAATAGCACAGATGATGCATCATGGCCCAAATTGAGCACTTTATGTTTTATAAGGCCACTTTTTATGTAGATTACTTAGAAAATTACTGTTTGCTTCTCTTGTGTGACTTCCATGAAATCAGCATTCAGCAAGCCCGGCTTCCTGGCAAACAAGAGAACATTCAGCTCATGTGAGGAAAGAGAGCTCTCCAATGAGAAGGGAGGGCAGAGAGTGGGAAAAGTGGCAACTCGGGTACAAAGGAGCAAAGAACGGTGATTCATAAGGAGGGTGGGAGAACGCAGCCTGCCTCCATGCCTGCCGTAGTATAGATTCCACGACTGGCACTTACTTGGCAGATAATCCACCAGGGCACTGACCTTGGCAGCTTTAAAGAGGTAACCTTTATGTGAAGAGGAACTGTTCTTCAACAATGTCTCCAATATGCTTGCCACAAAAATTCTCTCTTTTTTTCCTGAGAAAAAGGGAGACACACATGGAAAAAACATATTTTATTTTTCCATTCTCCCTTTACGCCTGGTTGTAGAGGGAACATTCATGGCTCACTGTGGAAAATTTCCTGTATGCCCTATGTGTTCATCATAGTCCTTAAGTTTGTGTAAATGACGTTTAATTATAGGACATAATGACAATGACTTTTATTAGTTCACTGCATTTTCTTTTTAGTTCAGGGCCACAGAATAGCTAGTTCTCCCTAGAAACCTTTTGTGTGAGTAATTCTGTTAGGCAGTCTCATTCCCAATGGGGCAGCCTCTACCTAGAATGTTGCCTTCTGTCCTACTGTCCCTTCTTTCACCCGCATGCCACATTATAAAAGTGACCGTGATGGTGGCCTTCTAGCTTTTATTTAAATGTCTATCAATTGCCTGTAGTTTATTATTTTCAGTACTCCTGTCCTGACACTCAGAGGTGCCAAACTATATCTGGTACCTTGTGTTTGAGAAAGCAAGCCCTGCTTCAGAGAGCTGGAGGAAACTTCATACTCTCGCAATAAGGAGCATTAATGCAGTCAGAGAAAACTAAAATGAAAATCTAACTTTGTCTTTTGATGATCATCGAAATACCAGGAATAGATCCAGCACTGGGGGGAAATATTTGGAGAGTTTACATGCCTGTACATGCATGGCATAGCAGGCTGCCAGCTGAGACTGGTGGTGAGCCCATTCAGAAATTTCAAGTCATAGTTCCTTTAGGAATAATGTGCTATTGTGCCTGCTAGCTAGAAGTCAGAATGGGCTCTTTCCCTTACAGCTGGCATCAGGCTTAGTGATGAATCACTTGCCTCTTTATAGTTTTGCTCTTCTTATTTTGTTGGAGATTACTGGCCATGATTGATGGATGGCTCCATGCATCGGTAAAAGCAGAAAATAGCTGTTTTAGAGTAAAACAACAGGGAGGAAAAGGCATATAATGCTTCTACCTTAAGTTTGCAGCTAAATTAGTCAGTTATATTTGCCTAGGAGTGGGGATTTAGTTTCCTATTTCATCCTACTCATAATGGCCAGATCATGCCATAAATCAAGGAAAATAGTTTCCATTAAACTAGCAAATACCTTTAAGCTAGACTAAATATGACTCCATTTTGAAAGAGTGTTTTGAAGTATAAAGCAAAATTATGTATGTCCATTTTCTATATATTCATATAACATCATATACTTTTTATTTTTATTATTTATCATAATTTTAGTTAGTCAGCTTCTTAGTCATTTGCTTATCAACAGTCTTTCACCTGAATGAAGTCCTGAGAGGGTATGGACAAAGCCGTCTTGCTCATAACTTATCCCCATCACCTAGCATATATGGGGTGCTCAATAAACATTTCAAATCATTGGATGAATAACTAATACAGGGATGTATAATGTAAGGTATCACTATATTATATATTTCATCATGAAAAATCAGCCACATTTACACATTTCTGTGAAAGTATGAGGAAGAAGAAAGAGTTACAAGAGAGGAAGAAACTGATACCGAAGTTTGGAGGAGGAGAAATTTACCTTAGTGACTCCAAGGAAGGGAGATTAGAATAGTCTTCAAGGCAAGGGATGGTGTTTGAAGTGGGACTTGAAAATAGGACAGCAAAGTGAAAAGTGGAGGGGCTGAGAAGCATGGATGGATAATTTTAGGTAGAACAAATTGTTTGAAAGAGAGGGCTGATATGGAAGTTGTTGGAAATCGTTCTGGAAAAGCGATCCCTAATCACCTGATCCACAAGCTTGTCAAAAGCTTCGTGTAACAAACCAGAAGATTAGATTCTGTGTAGTCAGAAAGGGAGCCAGTAAGCCTTTTCAGTGAGAAATACCATGATCAGAGTGAGTCATTGGGAAGACCATCTGAGAACAATAGGAAAGATTTGTGGTGTGAAGAGGGAAGTAAAGGGTTAAATTAGAATGGCTATACTTAAATTCCGGAATGTAGATTCAAAGAGTCTGGTGATGGAGGAGCATTTGGATTTGGGAGAGTGATGACTTGGAGGTTTTAAACATTAGTTAATAGGGCAGTAATGGTGCTGCCATCAGAAACATGGAAAACCATGTGATGAACAAGTTTAGATGACAAGATGATCAGTTTAGACTTAGTTAGAGGCACCGATAGGCCATTTGTCCAGAAGTTTGATGATGTAATTGGCATTTCAGAGTTTAAAATCTTGGGAGAGCAGTGCAAGGTAATGGGTAATACCAGTATAAGGAGCAGTGGATGGATCGGGTGGATTGGAAGTGAAGGTCATTGGAGATAAGTAGATGAAGTTTTTAGTGGTGAATGGTGGGACTTAACCATACACAAAGAATGATAATAGGTTCTTAAGGGGTAGAAAAAAGTATAATTCATAATTTCCTCTCATAAGAAATTTATAATCTAGTTAGCTATTCAATATAATTAATGTCATTTATTTAATTACTGACTATTTATAAACATGAAATAAGCACCTATGTTGTCCTAAGTATAACTACTCCTCTCTCTATTCAGAGGTCTGTTGTCCAGGTTTATTTCAGTTATTTCTACTATTCCTTTTAAAAGTGTGGTGTCAAATCCTTTTTCTACTCTCATTCTTCCTCTAATTTATCATTTTTGCCTTTAAAGTGTGATGTAAAAATTGTATGCAGAGGCAAGCTGATAAGCAAAGGTTAAAGTATGGGTATTATTTCCAGTGCAGAATTCTTTAGATCAGGACATTATCTTTTTTTTTTTTTTTTGGAATGTATGTTCCTTTATTATACTTGTTAATTTCCAATGTCTAAGACAGCTATTCTTTTTAGGTTCTTTTTTTATTGTTATGTAATTTTTTTCCCAGTGTTCCAAGATTCATTCCCCATTATCTTTTTATTAATGCACATGTTTAAATCATTAAAAAATGTACCTGAAAGCTTTTTTTTGCCATTTTATTAAATTATATGTATACATATATAACTTTTAAAAAATATACATTTTATGGTCATTATGGAAGAATTAGGAATAAAGATAAGAAAAAAAGAAGAAGAGAAGTAACACAGAATTCCATACCCTCAAATTCCAGTTTTTAGATACAGAGGAGTCACTTTGCCATTTAACTCAGATATTTGTTAGCTTCTATGTCCAGCAGCTGCAGGACTGTGGGACTGAGGTTCCTTCTCTTTCATAAGATATTGAGACTCTTGGCTGGCATCTCCACTGCCCCTTCTCAGTCCACCAGCTGCTATGCATGCCTTTCCTTTTACTTTTCCCCAGGTCTTCGATCTTAGCCCTCCTCCCAGAGTTAGGCTACTGCCACAGTCTGCACTGACCAGCTGCTCAGGGATCATTGTACAGGCACTGCTTGCTTCTGAACTGGGGCATTTGCCTACACTGATGAAATTGCCAGGAACTCTTCCGTGGTGTCTGTTGGCAGTTGCTCTTTCTCCATTAGGGTTTGCGACCACTGCCATTCTTTTTTAGAGAGTTCAGTGGGTTTCCTCTCTACATCATATGCTACCCTATAGCTGTCTTACCGTGAGGCTCAAGCCATGAGAAAGTGTTCCTAGGGGACAGCCAGCTACACTCATTGCCATTGCACAGGGAGCTTCAATGCCTGCTTTATGACTACTTTTGCCGTTTTTAATTAATGCCAATTTGAAACCCAAATTATCCTTTCAGGGGACATTGACCTTGAATTTTTCCTTTGGTCACTTTTTTGCCTCAGGGTCTTACCATTGCTCTTTGTTTCCACTCCCAGGAAAGTTGCTAGCAGCATGGGTTCTGAAGGCCACCTTGATATTTCTGTTTCATCCCCTTACTGGAGAAATGTTTACCTCAGTGGTGTTCCAGATGACTCTGACTCCCTTCCTTACCTGGTGGGTAGGGCTGGTCAGAGGGCATATCAGTATCCTTTATAGTTAACCCTAGACTTAATGTCAGTTTACCCTGCCATATCCTTAGAATACTTAAGTTGGTAAGAACCTGAAAGCTGCATTCAGATAGGCAAAGCCAAATATGAATTTATCAGGAATTTACCAGCTGAAAATTCTAGAGTGGGAGATAAACTGAGTCCAGGTAGAGCTATATTCAGGGAATCAAATGACATCTCTTCTGGCTTCTGGGGTCTGGATCCCTCCCTGCACATCTGAGCAAAAGCAATCTATAAGCTTTATTCTCTTAAGACTTTTTGAAATCCTGTTTCTGCACCATGTCATTTTAGGTAACCAATATCTGTAGATTCTGTCAGCTGTCTTCAGTATCTTCTAGCAAGTTTCTGATAAAACTCCTGGACAATGTAAAAACAAGACAAAATCTTGTATTGGTATACTAAGATCTTCCTATATGTTGATATCAAGTTTTTAGAACTTTAGAATCTTTGAATTTTAGCATAGAGAAATCAGCTCAGAATTAAACAGCCCAAGTGCTTTTTTTTTTTAACCAGTTAGGAAGCAGACCCAGATTTAGAGATGTTTAGAAGTTCATATGGTTAGAACAATAAAGATACATAATACTACTGTTATTTTTATTTAATTCCACTCTTATTTTTTTCTCTTCTCTCTAGTTGTTTTATCCAAAATTATATCATTGGAGGATCCATCACACTCCATTGAAATCAAGCAACTTGATGTCAGTGACATTTTCTTTCAACACAATAGCAGAAATGAAGTCAGTATGACATGCCTTATTTTCTAGTGTACTAACAGTACATTTTCAATTTATTGATTCAACCTACCTTTCCTCACTATGAGTATAATGAATATAATTAAAGTTCTATTGTATATATACTCTATTTCCTAGCTTGAAGATCATTCTCCTTTATGAATCCTGGAAACAAAATTAAGTTGGATGGGACCTTGGTGTCCGGTACCTTTTCAAAAGCCTGTTGATGAGGCAATGCCATGAGCCACCTGCATGGTCAATTAGGTGATTTCCCTCTGCAAGGCATGGAACACTGACCCTCCCACAAAGTGTGCGGAGTTTGCGTGGGGCAGTAGTTTCTCTACTCTGCTTGTTTGCTACTCTGTACAGAATGCTTGACACTTAAAAACCATGTCTGGTATATAGCAAAATGCTTTTGTCTCTACTTACCATCATTAAAAATAGCTTAATGTTAGATATCCTGCAGCTCTGTGGAGGAGATTGTCAAGGCTCTTAAATTGTTAAATAAAGGGCTTAATATAAGAAATAAAACTGTATTTCTTAATATAAGAAATAAAACTTAATATAAGAAATAAAACTGAGCACCTGGGTGGCTCAGTTGGTTAAGCGACTGCCTTCTGCTCAGGTCATGATCCTGGAGACCCGGGATCAAGTCCCACATTGGGCTTCCTGCTCTGCGGGAAGCCTGCTTCTCCCTCTCTCACTTCCCCTGCTTGTGTTCTCTCTCTGGCTGTGTTTCTCTCTGTCAAATAAATAAATTTTTTTTTAAAAAAAAAGAGAAATAAAACTGTACTAACAAGACCATTGCCACACACACAAAGGATCCATAAATAAAGAGTTCTGCATCCAGTCATAGAAAAGAGGCTTAAGCAAGTGCTTTTACCTTTGAAAAATAAGTTATCTTTCTCCTTGATGCCAGACAGACTAACTTTTGGTCATTGTATTAATAAAATAATGTAGCTAAAAATTGGTACACAATTCATCTAAACCTTTCAATTGCCTTCTTGTTTGTAAGACCTGCTTAAAAAACACCATATCATTTATATGCAAGTCTATTCCTTTCTTTATTCTCACTTTTGCAATCTGCTTATGGCACTCCTTTTAGAGCATAAAATCAATAGAAAAATAATAACCTGCATAGTTACACTCTGATTAAGACTATATCAATACCAATATACTTAATAGTTTAAATGTAGTTACTTAAAGTTTCCATGACCACCCGTTCACCGTTAGCCTGCGTGACCACTCTCTGCCTTGCACAGCCAGGGGATAAAACACTCCTTTGAGATAAGATCAGACAAAACCAACTGTTGTCTAAAGCTAGATTGATATGACTGCCAGTGGACCAGGGTCTGTTTCTGCCCACAATTGATTGCTCTATGGATTAGGGATGTTCTGCTCTAAGTTTATGGCACCTGAATGGTGCCAATGTCATGAAAAAAATTTATGATTGGAAACTTAAGAAAATCTGTATAATCTCTTACAAAACTCTCTGATTAGCCTTCCTTTGGAATGATCTGTAAACACATGCTTTAAATAAAGAATCCCGAAGACACAGTTTTCAGGAGATCCCCACACCACTCTTTGAGTCTGGTCTCCTCATTTGGAATCACTGATGCCATTCCCATCTTCTAGGACCCTGACTGTTGGCTGGGGCTGGCTCCTGGCAAGGCAGGAAACTGTTCCTTGGAGAGATGAAATGACTTGCCCAAAGAGGAATATTGAGTCAGTTGCCTTTTCTTTGTCACCTGTGAACATTACATCATATTCCCTGAGACTATTTCTCTTTCTTTTTATTGATTACTTAAGATTATTTCCCTCTAGACCATTCCAGACTATCCCTGTTATCACAAGTCCTGTCCCTTTATAGCAGCATGTTTTTTTTCTGTTAACTTTGGAAATATATTTTCCTAAACTCTGGCAGAACTATTCATTCCTGTACCTCACTGTTATTTGGTAAGAATCATTAATACCTTGTCTTGTGTAGTATTTCAGCCTCTACCCAACACTGTTGCATTTCCACATTGTCAATTTGTTCTTCATTGATAGTTAAGATTTGGTAGAGAGTTTTTCTTCCTGAGTAGACTCACAGTTGTGTGAGGGATTCTTTTCCATTTCTGATGTTTCCCAGCAAAACCTGTGATGGGGTGTGTAAATCTGCCCAAGTCAGCAGTTCACTATTGCAATGCCTATTTGGTTGCTGACAGAACCCTCCTTTTCCACTGTTAGCCTTTTTGGTAATAAAGAGGATATATAGATAATACATTTCGTTTTCTGTTTGTGTCCTCTCTGTCTAGCTCTTCTGTTAACTCAGGCAGGGAAAAATGGATGTTACCTTTTGAGCTCAATCTAACCGCACAACCTGGGAACCATGTCTGGATTCTGGATACATTGAATATAACTCTAATGCCTGTGGTAGAAGTGTGTTAACCTTCTACTATGCCCTTCCCTAGAGATGGCTCTGGTCAAGGCTGGAGGAGCTCACTGAGAGTAAGGGATGGTGTGCAGTAAAATGAAGAAAGAAGACCCTATGTTGTTTAGAAAGAGGATAAAGAAGAGCTAACAAAGGAAATAAAAAGGTAAAAAACAGATAGAAAGTGAGAGGCAATACAGAACTTACAGATATAATAATCATCTAGTAAATTCCCCTAAATACCTTCAGATATGTTATAGATTGCAGATAGGAGGAGTTTGAAGGTAAAAGAGTTTGAAGGTAGCCAGAAATTATATTGTGACAATGGGAGAACTGATATTTTTTTAAGATAAGGGAAGGAGTCTGTGAAAAAAAGGAGATGTTAGATAGGAAGGGTTTGTGTGTGTGTATGTGTATCTTTTGAGAAAGAAGAGAGGAAAAGATGGGAGACTCTTATGTCAGTGTTTTGTAAAGTAATTTTAAAATTCAGCTTCCTCACTGTGCTCAGGAATCTATATTTTAACACACAGATGATTTTTAAGCACACTAAAGATGAAAAGCTATTACCTAAGTGGGTTGAAAGAGATTGGATTTACTGTCTATAGGCATGAGAGTAACTTTAGATAAGGGGTAAATCTCCTCTGAAACAAATTGGGATGATGAGAAGATAGACATGTTTAGTATGTGGTGAAGTAAAAAAGGCGTAAGAAGTGGAAGGTAAAAAGACTTGGATTTCTTTATGTTGCATAGTTTTTCACTTTTATAATTTAAGGACAGAATTAATTTTCTGTGTGTATTAGCCTCCAGACTACATGCCTTACTTCTGTTCCATGACTTAATCCTCAGCAGTCACTCTGTATAGTAGATATTATCATTCCCTGCTTTTCTTATCATCCCCTTTTTTGTTTTTGTTTTTTAAAAATTTTATGTATTTGACAGAGGGAAACACAGCCAGAGAGGGAACACAAGCAGGGGGAGTGAGAAAGGGAGAAGCAGGCTTCCCGCCAAGCAGGGAGCCCGATGTGGGACTCGATCCCAGGTCTCCGGGATCATGACCTGAGCCGAAGGCAGTCGCTTAACCAACTGAGCCACCCAGGCGCCCCTATCATCCCCCTTTGAAGAAAAAAACAAAAAAACACAAACCAAAGCTCATAGAAATTGAGTACCATGTCAGGATGACACATCCAAGTAGTGGTAGAGCCAGGGTCTGGTCTCAGGGAAATCTGTCTCTAATCTCCAGTTTCTTTAGCAAATTGGAGAGGTCATCAATTTTTTTTTTTTCCTGTAAAGGGCAAAGGAGTAAAGATTTTCAGTTTTGTGGGCGACTACTCAACTCTCTGCCACTCTCATATAAAAGCAGTCACAGAAACTATGTAAATGGGCACTCCTGGTTCTAGTAAAACTATTTGTGGATGCTGAAATTTGAATTTCATGTGCTTTCCATGTGTAACAAAATCTTCTTTTGATATATTTTTTAACCATTTAAAAATGTATAAATCATTTTTACCTTGTAGGCTGTGCAAAATGGGTGGTAGGCCAGATTGAGCCCACAAGCCATCATTTGGCTTGTCAGTTCCTGGCATGGGGAGGGCACTGCTTGTCAAACTTGTGCTCTCCACAGCAACTGTCCCAGTGTAGGAACTAAGATTATCCAACCAGAATAAACACTAAGGTTTAGAGTATGAAGTCCAAGCCTGAAATAATTGTTCTCCGGAGCAAAACTATGATTCTGTGTAACTTTTGTCCACTTTTATCTCTTTTGATTCTGGATCAGAAAAGGAGAAAGCAGACTACAAAGGAGGATTATACTGTCCATCATCTACTTGTCTTTCCACATCCATTTTCCAAGCTGCTCTGCAGCTGAGGAGGCTGATCTGGTGGATGCCTTCTCATTGTCTTGTTTTGGTTGGGCAAGTGGGGGGCATCAGGAGGAAATGAAAGGGAGGGAGGAGAGGAGAGTACAGTTGGGGTCTCTCTTCCTCCGTTCCTTTCCTGAAAGGTTTGTGCAGGTTGGATGTTTTCTCAAAGGCTTTTGCTCCCTTTTAAGTGTCCCTCTTTGTGGGACACCTTCTGCCCAGCTTCCAGGAACTACTTCTCCTCTCCATTTCCAGTGTCTAGGGAAATTAAGTATGTCTTAGTTTTGGGATAGTTTTGGGATATCCCTCATACTTTCCCACATCTTCTTCACACCCTTGCAAGTAGTTCTTTTATTATTCTCTTCTCAGATTACACAATTTGAATGTGAAGACTGTGTCACATACAGAAGGCTGCAATTGGATGCAGCAACATCTGTTTCCAAGGCTTCTCCAGAGCATCTTGTTCTTTGTGTCCACTTGTACCCTGTAGTACATTCTTAAGTCTTATTGAGGTTTAACTGACATATAATAAACGGCATGTAATTAAAGTGCACATTTTGAAGGTTTTGATGTATGTATATACCTAAGAAACATCACCAGAATCAAGAGAATGAACATATTCATCACCCCCTAAAAGTTCCCTTGTGCCCCTTTGCAATCTCTTCCCGCTGCTCTCCCTGCTCCCCTCTGCTCTATCCCTAAGTAGTCTACTTTCTGTTATTAGAATTCATTTACATTTTGTGTAATTATATATGTTATATAATAATATATAACATATATTTTATATGTATCAGGAGAATTATTTAGTATGAACTTTTTTTTGAGAGAGAGCAAGAGAGTACACATGCATGTAGTCAAGAGAGGGCAGAAGGACAGAGGGAAAAGGAGACAGAGAATGTTAAGCAGGCTCCTTGCCCGGCCCCCATGGGGCTTGATCCATGACTCTGTGATCATGACCTGAGTCGAAATCAAGAGTCAGATGCTTAACAAAGTGAGTTCCCCAGGTGCCCCAGTATGAACTCTTTTTTGTTCTGGCTTCTTTTTCTTAGCATAATTTATTTCTTAGAATATTTTCAATCATTGCACTATTGTTTATTGTCTGTATATGTCATCATATCCATTTGCTTCTGTTTAGACTTCAAATTCTTCAAGGCATGCTACACTTGTCATTGTACCCCTAGAACCTAGCACAGTATCTGTCATACAGAAGACACCCAATAATTATGGAAAGAAGGAAAGAAGGGAGATGAGGGGTGGCAAGTAGTCTCTGTTCCCTAAGCTGTTTGCCTCTTTGGCAAAGAAACTTCTTCAGTAAGTTTCTGAAAACAGTGTTTAATAATCTGTTCATAATTGAAGGTTCTCAGTAGAACTGGCCCTCCATCAGAAGATGAAGCAGGTAAGTTTCTTACTCCTTTTCATAGGTTCTAAGGTTCTGCACACCTTCATTCTCCCTCTAATCCCCTCTGTCCCCTCTGTGGGTTCCAGAAATATGCCTCAGTTTACTGTGGTATATAAATGGTACATCCAACACTGGATTCTCACTGTCCATGTCAGCAGTGGGGTCCACTGAGGGGACTCCTGGGGAGGAGTGAAGAGGTTAGAGAGTGCCAAAGAACAGATAGTCTTGCATTTGTGCATGTGAGTTTTGGTAGGGGTGTGGATCACATACTCATGTACAGTCACTTACCCAAGAGAAATAAACACATAGCCTCTTTGTCTTTCATTCTGGACTACTTCCATGGAGTCTGAGGATTATGGGAGCCTTTATTATTGAGAACTAAATTGTGCGATACCTTCCATTTAGGTTTCTGAAATGCAGGCCACCAGGCTAGATTCTGCAGGACAGCACAGGCCTTGAGCAGAGATTAACTTTAGCTTCAGGCTAGAGTGAGTACAAGAACTGTTTTGGTTAATGGGATGAAAATCCTTTGATAGAATCTTCCCTCCTTCAGATCTATGATGTCTATAAATCTTAGCCTGCTCAAGTTTGGTGTAGCCTGGATAAATCCTCTTCCTCTATAATCTCTACTCCCATGGGTTTTCAACAACTGTTAAAGCCTTGCCTTTATTCTGGGACAGAGGTGGACAAAGAGAACCTTTAATAGGATTAAAAAAGGGAAGCAATTCCATTTACCTCTTCCATCTCTTCTGCCCATGCTCCATGGTCTTCTGTTTTCACCCCGCTAACAGAGTCAAGACAGAGCTGGCACTAATTATTTACACTGTAATGTCATTGAGTTTCATAGGCAAGCCCAAGCTTGCTGGGACAGCAGCCAGCTTACCCGCAAGGGACCCTGGTGCTGAAGGAGTATGTGTAACTGAAATGTCAGGCTATAGATTTTGGCAGTGCTGCTTCCAGTTTTTTATAATTGCAATAGATATAATAATTTATACAAGGACTGAATAGATTTGTGAGCTACCCAGAAATTTAAGCATGTATAATGTATTGTAGAAGTTCCCTTTTATTCTGTTTTGCTAAGAGCTGTTGGTTTGTTTTCCCAATCAGGAATGGATATTGTATTCTTTCAAATGCTTTTTCTGTCCATTAAGACAATCATATATTTTTTTATCTTTTGGTTGTTGGTAGGGGGGATAATATTGATGGATTTTTGAATATTAAATCATCCTTACATTTTTAGAATAATCTCCACTTGGTCATCATGTATTCTCTTATGTTTTGTTCTATATGATTTGCTGATATGTTGCTGAGGATTTTTGTATCTATGTTCATGGAGAATACTTATGTGTGATTTTTTTCTCTGGTATGTTCTTGTCTAGTTTTGCTATCAAAGTAATATTAGCCTTATTTAGAAGAGTTGGGGAGTATTCACTTCTTTTCAGTTTCTGTAAGAGTTAGTGTAGTAGAGTAATTTTCCTTCAGTGTTTGGGAAGATTTGCCAGTGAAGCTGACTGTAAGTGTTCTTTGTGATGTTTTCTTGTGGGAAGATTTGTAACTGGAGTTTTTGTAGGAAGATTTGTAGCTATGAACTCAATTTCTTTAATAGACAAATAGGGAAGATACTCAGGATATTCAAGCTTATTTTTGAATGAGCTTTGTTTTTGTCTCTTTCAAGTTATTTGTCTACTTATCCAAGTTGTTGAATATTTTTTTAAAGAGAGAGAGAGCACACAAGGGTGTGGGGAGGGGAGAGGCAGAAGGAGACAGAGAGAGAGAATTTCAAACAGAGCACAGAGTCTGACGTGGCTGGATCTCATGATGTTGAGATCATGACCTGAAACAAAAAGTTGGATCTCAACTGACTGTGCCACCCAGGCGCCCCGAAGTTGTTGAGTTTAATGGCATAAATTTGTCCATAATATTACTGTATTATCATTTTAATATCTTCAAAATGTGTAGTGATCTCACTTCTCTCATTCCTAGTGTCTGTATTATCTCACTTTTGTCCTTTGTAAGTCTGACTAAAAGTTTATCAATTTCAGTGATCTCAAAAACCAGCTTTTAATTTTTTTTATTGTTACTTAATTTTTTTTCAGTGTTCCAAGGTTCATTGCCCATTACCCACACCCAGTGCTCCATGCAATAGGTGCCTTCAGTACCCACCACCAGGCTCTTCCATCCCCCCACCCCCTTCCCTCCAAGTCCCTCAGTTTGTTTCTGTGTCCAAAGTCTCTCTTGTTTTGTTTCTCTCCCTGAATTACCCTACTTGCCATTTACTTTCCTTCTCCCACTGTCCTCTACATTACCCCTTATGCACCGCAAGTAAGTGAAACCATGTGATACTTGACTTTCTCTACTTGGCTTATTTCACTCAGTATAATCTCTTCCAATCCAGTCTATGTTGCTACAAAAGTTGGAGATTCATCCTTTCTGATGGAGGCGTAGTATTCCATTTATATATGTACCACATCTTCTTTATCCATTCCTCTGTTGATGGGCACCTTGGCTCTTTCCATAGTTTGGCGATTGTGGCCATTGCTGCAATGAACATTGGGAAAGCAAAGCTGGGGGCATCTAGTTACCTGACTTCAGGATTTATTACAAAGCTGTGATTACCAAGACAGCATGGTACTGGCACAAAAACAGAGAAATAAACCAATGGAACAGAGTAGAGAGTTCAGATATGGACCCACAAATCTATGGGCAAATCATCTTTGACAAAGCAGGAAAAAATATCCAGTGGAAAAAAGACAGTCTCTTCAATTAATGGTGCTGGGAAAATTGGACAGCTCCGTATAGAAGAATGAAACTAGACCATTCTCTTACACCACACACAAAGGCAAACTCGAAATGGATGAAAGACCTCAACGTGAGGCAGGAATCCATCAAAATCCTGGAAAAGAACGTAGGCAGTAACCTCTTTGACATCGGCCACAGCAACTTCTTTCAAGAAACGTCTCCAAAGACAAAGGAGACAAAAGCGAAAATGAACTTCTGGGACTTCATCAAAATAAAAAGCTTCTGTACAGCAAAGGAAACAGTCAACATAACAAAGAGGCAACCCACAGAATGGGAGAAGATATTTGCAAATGACACTACAGACAAAAGGCTGGTATTCAAGATCTATAAAGAACTACTCAAACTCAGCATCCAAAAAGAAGATGAACACATCAAATAATGGGCAAGAGACACGAAGAGGCACTTCTCCATAGAAGATATACAAATGGCTAACAGACACATGAAAAAATGTTCAGTGTCACTAGCTATCAGGGAAATTCAAATCAAAACCACACTGAGATACCACCTTACACCAGTCAGAATGGCCAAAATTAACAAGTCAGGAAATAAGTGTTGGAAAGGCTGCAGAGAAAGGGTAACTCTCAACACTGTTGGTGAGAATGCAAGCTGGTGCAGCCGCTTTGGAAAACAGTGTGGATATTCCTTAAAAAATTAAAAATAGAGCTACCCTATGACCCTGCAATTGCACTACTGGGCATTTACCCCAAAGATACAGATGTAGTGGAAAAAACCAGCTCTTAATTTTATTGATTTTCTCTGTTGTTTTGTTCCCAAGTTTATTGATCTCCTCTCTGGTGTTTATTATTTTCTTCCTTCTGTTTACCTTGTTTAACTTGCTTTTCTTAATTTTTTTAATTGGAAGCTGAGGTCATTGATTTGGGACTTTTTCTCTTTTCTAATATAGCTTTTGGTATTATAAATTTTCTTCTAAATACTGCTTTACAGGCAGCCCACAAATTTTTATATGCTGTATTTTCATTTTGATCAGTTTAAAATTTCTAATTTCCCTTTTGGTTTCTTTTTGACCCATGGGTTTTTTAGAAGTAAGTCTAATTTCAAATATTTGGGAATTTTTTTTTCCAGAGATCTTTCTTTTTTTTTTTTTATTGTTACTTAATTTTTTTTCCCAGTGTTCCAAGATTCATTCCCCATTCCCTACACCCAGTGATCCACGCATTAGGTGCCCCCAGTACCCACCACCAGGCTCTCCCATCCCTCCACCCCCCTCCCTCCAAGTCCCTCAGTTTGTTTCTGTGTCCAAAGTCTCTGTTGTTTCATTTCTCTCCCTGGATTACCCTACTTCCCATTTATTTTCCTTCTCCCACTGTCCTCCAGGTTACCCCTCATGCACTGCAAGTAAGTGAAACCATGTGATACTTGACTTTCTCTACTTGGCTTATTTCACTCAGCATAATCTCTTCCAGTCCAGTTCATGTTGCTACAAAAGTCGGATATTCATCCTTTCTGATGGAGGCGTAGTATTCCATTGTATATATGTACCACATCTTCTTTATCCATTCCTCTGTTGATGGGCATCTTGGCTCTTTCCACAGTTTGGCGATTGTGGCCATTGCTGCGATGAACATTGGTGTACATATGGCCTTTCTTTTCACTACATCTGTATCTTTGGGGTAGATGCCCAGTAGTGCAATTGCAGGGTCATAAGGTAGCTCTATTTTTCTGTTGTTGATTTCTAATTTACTGCTATTGTCAGAAAACACATGACTTGAATTCTTTTGAATTTTGGTGGACATTCATTATAACCTAGAATGGTAAATTCTAGGTGGTAAATATAATATGTACATGTGATTAGAATATGTATTCCATGGTTGGGCATCATGTTCTATGAATGTTAGTTGTGCCAATTTGGCTAATAATGTTCAGAGTTTCTGTATCCTTACTGATCTTTTTTGCTACTTGTTCTATCAATTATTGAGAGAAGGTTATTAAAATCTCCAACTACTGTTATGTTTGTATCTATTTCTCTATGCAGTTCTATCAGTTTTTGTTTCATGTAGTTTGAAGTTCTCTTATAGTGCATATAAATGCCTAGGATTATTTTGTCCTCTTGATGAATTGCTCTATTTATCATGATGAGATGATTTTCCTTATACCTGGTAGTATTCTCTGTTCTGAAATCTGCTTTTCATTAGTGTTAGCATGGTATATCTTCTATTACTCTCATACTCATCACCTATTTTTGTCCTTATATTCAAAGTGTATTTGCTATAGGCAATATATAGCTGTGTTTTTTAAATTTATCCAGTTGGAAAACCTCTGCCTATTAACTGGAGCGTTTAGGCTGCTTACATATTTTATGTTCCTTAATGTGTTTTAGTTTAAATATATCATCTTCCTACTTGCTTTCTATTTGTCCCACCAGTTCTTTAGTCCATTTTCCAACATTCTCTGTCTTCTTTGAGATTAATTGAATACTTTTTTTGTGATTGAATTTTGTTTTATTTCTTGGCTTATTAGCTATGATTTTTTGTTCTATGATTTTAGTAGATGAAATAGTATACCATATTACTCTACCTTCAAATGGTCATTCTGGGATCAAGTCCTGTGTTGGGCTTCCTGTTCCATAGGGAGCCTGCTTCTCCCTCTGCTCCTCCTCCCACTTGTTCCCTCCATCTCTCTCTCTCTCACACAAATAAATGAATAAAATCTTTAAAAAAAGAACCTTTTGTTAACATGCTTCCATTTCTTCTGTCCAACCTTTGAGCTAACCTTGAAATATATTTACTTTTATATATATTATAAACCTCATTTTTACCTATGAAGTTATAGTTTCTGGTGCTGTTCATTCCTTGATATAGATTATGTTCCCTCCAGTATCATTTTGCTCTGCCTGAAGCTTTTTCTTTAACATGTCTTGTAGTGCAGGTGTGCTAGTGATGAGTTCTTTCATCCTTTTCATGTCTGGAAAAGTCTTTATTTTGCCTTTGTTCCCGAAAGGTGTTATCTGAATTTTTTTTTTCAAAGATTTTATTTATTTGACAGAGAGAAACACAGCCAGAGAGAGAACACAAGCAGGGGGAGTGAGAGAGGGAGAAGCAGGCTTCCCGCCGAGCAGGGAGCCCGATGTGGGACTCGATCCTGGGTCTCCGGGATCATGCCCTGAGCCGAAGGCAGTCACTTAACCAACTGAGCCACCCAGGCACCCCTGAATTTTTTCTTTCACTGTAATAAACACATTGCTCCACTGTCTGCTGACTTGCATTTTCTGATGAGAGATTTGTCATTATTCCCATCTTTGTTCCTCTTACATAGTGTGTCTTTTTTTTCTCTGACTCCTTTTAAATTTTTCTGTTTCTCACTGGTTTTGAAACATTTAATTACAATGCCTTGATATAGTTTTATTCATGCATATCATTCTTTGGTCTTACCAAATTTCTTCAATCTGTGAGATTATAATTTTCATCAAATTTGGAATATCGTTAGGTATTATTCCTTCGAAAAATTTTCAGTCCCTTTCTCCCTTTCTTCTTCTCTGACTCCAACGACATGTATATTTGGTTGCTTAAAATTGTGTCACAGCTCTCTGATGCTTTTTTTTTTAACCTTTTGGTTGATTCCTTTTTGATCTATATAATTTCATGTTTGATAGTTTCTGTTGCCATGTCTTTAATATATTAGTCTCTCCTTCTGACATTTATTCCATCTGCTGTTTTTTAATTTCTACAAATTTGACTAGGCTCTTTTTTATATCTTCCATGTCTGTACATAACTTTTTGAATACATGGAATATAAGTATAACTGTTTCACTGTTTCTGTTTGATAACAATCATGTCAGTTCTGGTTTGGTTTTCCTCAGTTAATTTATTTCCTTTCTATAAGTTCATATCTTCTTGTTTCTTTGAGTGCCTAGTAATTTTTGACTGGATGCCAGGCATTTCAATTTTACCTTCTTGGCTATTAGGTATGTTTGTAGTTTTATAAATATTCTTGAGCTTTGTTCTGTGACATAGTTACATTTTTTTTTGAGAAATTGATTGTTTCAGGTGTTGTTTTTAATATTTGTTAGGGACAGGGCACCTGAGTGGCTCAGTTGGTTAAGCCACTGCCTTCAGCTCAGGTTATGTTCCTGGAGTCCCAGAATCGAGTCCCGCATCAGGCTCCCAGCTTCACAGGGAGTCTGCTTCTCCCTCTTACCTTCTCCCCTCTCATGCTGTCTCTCACTCACTGTCTCTCAAATAAATAAATAAAATATTTTAAAAAAAGATTTGTTGGGGACCAGAGCAGTGCTAATTCTGAGGCTAATCATTTTCTATCACTGAAGTAAAAACAACAAAACAGCTGTGTAAATTCTACAAGTGTTTCTCAATTTTTGAAAATTCAGGGTTTAGTAAAACTCCTTGATCAAGATGCTAGGAAAAAGTGTTAAAATAAGATTTATGTCTTCTTTTCATCACACACACACACACACACACACACACTCTTTTGATGCTATATGCACAAAAACAGTGTGTAGGAAATACCAAATACTTGCATAATAGTTTCATTTAAGGATTAAATAGATAAGTAGAAGAGAAAGTCAAAGCTATTGTGAGTTTTAAGTGGGAAAACTTTGGAATATCAGAGATATCAGTAAATTGTATTGGTGGCTGGCAAATATCAAAGGTTTCTGCAGACTGATATGGGGATACTATTATGTAGTGGATGGGATGATTAGGAGTGAAGTCAGTTCAATTATTGACCTGTGTATCTTCAGTGATTTTTTTTTTTTAAGATTTTATTTATTTGACAGAGAGAAACACAGCCAGAGAGGGAACACAAGCAAGGGGGAGTGGGAGAGGGAGAAGCAGGCTTCCCGCCGAGCAGGGAGCCCGATGTGGGACTCGATCCTGGATCTCCGGGATCATGGCCTGAGCTGAAGGCAGTCGCTTAACCAACTGAGCCACCCAGGCGCCCCTTCAGTGATCTTTGAAACCCAGGGAGCTATAAATACCTTAGGAGGAGTATATAGAAAAATAACATCTGATCTCAACATTATAACTTGAAAGAAATATTATTTATTTTTATAGAAAGAAGAGGAATCTTTGGCAAAATTGCTTGGGTGGGTTGGTTACAAGCTTGGAATGTATTTTTGGTCCAAACTCTGGAACGTATTGTAGGGATGAGTAAGTGGTTCCATTTGACCTAATGTACTACTAAAAGCTAAGTTTTCTTTTGAGAGGTTGTTTGTTATCATATTAAGAGAAAAATCTCTTGAACTTTCGCTGGAAAAAATTACAGAATTGAGAAGGAACAATTGGAATTGTTGGAATATTTGGGGGCTTTACTTCATGTAGTTTCATGTTTTGAGCACTGATAAGCCTTTTATCATTGTCACTTCTGGCATTTGAACCTAAGGTTAGAAGCATGGAGAAAGATGAGCAGCTCTGTGACATATTCAGTCAGACTATATACCTTTATGTATTTTAATAATGGGTATTCTGTGAAAGCTTTCATTTCAAAAAAGTTTTGGCTTTTCTTGGGATTAATCTGAGAATTATTCTTTCAGAATTAGAGAACCAAAATAAGTACTTGAACTAATTATTATTTTTTTTTAGATTTTATTTATTTATTTGACACAGAGAGAGACAGCAAGAGCAGGAACACAAACATGACAATTCAAAATGCAGGTGAAAATGACTCTATGTTACTATAATCTATAATTGATATCCCAGAAATTGGTGGCTATAACAGTGGCTCCCAAAACTATGTTGCATGGAATCCTAGGATGCTCCTTTTAGTGCTTCTTGGGGTTGAGGGGTGGGGTTAGAAAGATTTTCAATCCTTCTGAGTTTACTCCAAATAGTAGACTATATACCTTTATGTATTTTAATAATGGGTATTCTGTGAAAGCTTTCATTTCAAAAAAGTTTTGGCTTTTCTTGGGGTTAATCTGAGAATTATTCTTTCAGAGTTAGAGAACCAAAATAAGTACTTGAACTAATTATTATTTTTTTTTTAGATTTTATTTATTTATTTGACAGAGAGAGAGACAGCAAGAGCAGGAACACAAACATGAGGTGTGGAGGAGGGAAAACAGACTTCCCACCAAACAGAGAGCCCCATGTGGAGCTCGATCCTAGGACCCTGGGATCATGACCAGAGCCGAAGGCAGATGCTTAACAACTTAGCCACCCAGGGGCTCCGAATTAATTCCTAATTAATGGAATTATTATGGAAACCTGTAGCTCTTATATATCATCCAACACTGGTTGATATAAAAGAAGATAAGAAATAATTAAAATATAGATAAATATCATTACTTTGAATTTATAGATTAAAAGAAATTACTCTTCATTCTGTAAATTCAAGATAATTCTTGAATTCTGTGTGGATTAATTTTGATAATCACATTAACAAGAAAACAAAGATAGGGGCACACTATTTCCCTGTTGGCTTTTACCAATTTAAATGTGTATATCAAAATATTTCTGGGCTACCAGCTGGTTCTTTTATAGCTACTCATATAAAAGAGCTATATTGATTATGAACAACCCAAAGATTCTTGGCCTGTTTGAAGAACTGATTATGTTTGCGAATATACGGATGACAAAAAAGGAGAGACAATAAATCTAGAGTAGAAAAGACATCATATGCCTCACATTTTGTACCTATTTAAAGGGGACAGGTGTAACATATAGTGTTTACTCAACCATAGGCTTTATCTAGTGTAGGGCCATGCTTCTTTAAGTGCCAATCCATGATAAAATAAGCTTACATGAAAATGTAAATCAATTCACTATATCCCTCATGGAGAAGGTCTTAATGTAGGGAAAAAAATGTCAGCGGGACAAGATACTGTGCTTATTGATTGCTATGGGTTAAATGTTTATATCCTCCCAAAACTCATATGTTGAAATCCTAACCCCTAAGGTGATAGTGTTTGGAGATGAGGTCTTTGGAAGTAATTAGATCATGAGGACAGTACCATGTGGTTCTTCTCTCTTCTCTTATTGATTTGTTCTATCACGTTGATTGTTTTGCGAGTGTTGAACCACCCTTGCATCCCTGGGATAAAACCCACCTGGTCATGGTGGATAATATTTTTAATGTATTGTTGGATCCTGTTAGCAAGGATCTTGTTGAGAATCTTGGCATCCGTATTCATCAGCGATATTGGTCTGAAGTTCTCCTTTTTGATGGGGTCTTTGTCTGGTTTGGGGATTAGAGTGATGCTGGCTTCATAGAAAGAGTCTGGAAGTTTTCC